>JAWRVZ010001030.1:0-45369 GCA_037043235.1 Rhodeus uyekii
GTTGCAAGGAACTCTCGAAAGAGTCTGTGATAGCACAAGAACATTTAATCACCAGAACGAGCCAGCCACACAGAGAGTAATGATCTATGGCCTCTGATCTGATGTCTGAAGACTCCCATAGTAATGGAACAGCAAGTGTGGAAGGTGACTCTGTAAGACTGAAGCTAAATTCAAATATCAGTTTACATTTTAGTGCTTAATCCCGTTTCCCTTCAGTACGTATGGAACCGAACTGAGCAACTAGTTTGAATGTACAGAGATGTACCTCTTGTCTGTGCGTGTGTGGTGCAAGAAAATCGCAGGATATGTAGGCAAAGCCATCTCTGAAAGAGTCATCAGCTCCATCTGAAATCACATACGTCCCTACCGTATAGTAAGCGAAAAACCGTATGTGACAAAAGCAGTATGTCAGAATTTACATTACTCGTTAAAGAGTAGGTAGAAAGTACCCGGATGCCCTACTACTTCCGGTGAGATTCTGAAGTGTGCATACAAAGGACACTTTACTATCCCATGAGGCCATAGGAGAGGATTTATGAGTAAAATTTGACGCAACGTAACAGACTCTGGTGGGTAACGTGATAAGGGAAACATTGCGAATGTAGTAGGTCCATATTACATTCTGTTACGAATATGAATGTGTGTGATGCGGAGACTGACGAGGAGGAGAACAGGTTTCAAACTCAAACTCACTTGATTTACAAAGGAAAACCAAAACACTTTAAATACCAAAACAAAAACGGCACACTTGTGCAAAACCAGGAAAATTAGAACTTAGAGAGACATACTACGACAGCCAGATTCGCAATGACAACATTAACAACCGACAAAGACAAGGGAAACACAAGAGGGTTTTATACACAAGGGAATGATGAACACCTGGGTAGACTAACAATGTAAGTGATGACAAGACAGGTGACAGGAAGACTAACAATGACCTTACAGACAGGAAGTGACAAGGAAGACACAGACAGACAGGACCAAGGGTGACACATGCATACTACACACACTCATACTACTATATTAAACTTTCTCACGGTCGTGAAGTCAGACGCAGCCAGAAATAAGTGGACATGGCAAAACTTAAAGTGTGCGCTCTGCCTTGCTAGCATTACTTATTCAAAATAAGAACCTACTCAAGAGAGAATGCGATTTCAGACGCAGCCAGAAATAAGTGGACATGGCAAAACTTAAAGTGTGCGCTCTGCCTTGCTAGCATGTATACAAAATGCAATGCTTCTGTAGACAGGCGGTTTAGTTAAAACTGCTGAATATTATGAGTCTTTGGTCTACGTAATATTATTTGGTTAAAAGTAGCAGATACCAAACATGCAAGATGAAACTTTACAGTGTGTATGTGGCCTAAATCTCTATGTGTGGACGCACAAACATTGATCAGTATAAATGTATTTTCTCTCAATTGTATTACATCTTTTCCCACACATTTTCCTAACATTTAATGTACAGGAAATTCTCTCTTGTCTTGTTTTGATCTTTATATATTCTATTGCTTTGTTTGTTTTGGTACAGAGATTTGTCGTCCCTGCTGAAATTTTCAGCATCATGAATTCCATGCGGGTCCAGGCTGGTGTTTGCTGGTTAGAGCTGATATAGTGGTGTTCTCAAGCATAGTCATGCTGTTCTCTGGTATAGCTGATACACCAGCAGCACTCCTCCTGCTTCCCATGCTGGTGACCAGTGAACCAGAATCCCATGCTGGTTCCAGCATGCAAAACTATGTCAATACCTCATTATATCATATTTCAGTATAATTGCACTATAATATTTTATAAATCATGACATCCTAAATCATGCATGCCTACTCAAAAACAAAATCTGTTATCACTTAATTTCCCCACTTTTCTTCTGTGCAACACAAAAGCAGGTATTTGTTGTATTGCAAGACCTCTGAAAAGCTTTTCAGATTTTCAAATTTCCTGTTTTGGTGAAGTTCACATACATATTTTATCTTTGCAAGTTCATCCTTGTGTCATAACTGTGCCAGATTTGAATTACTATATGACACGTTCCTCTTGTTGCACATTTGTAGCATGAACACCTCCGTTCCTTTGCAGTGTTTTATTGAAAGGAGGATCCAGTATATTTCATGAGAGCGATAACTATTTAATTCTATAACTACTTTGTTTAATATTAAAATTAAACTAAATTAAAATTTAGAATTTGAAGCATGTGAACAGGTGCAGAAATGAATTGTTTTCAGTGACTGAAATCAGAATTTAAAAATACATCTTTGATGTTTAACGCAAGCAAATAATATCATTTTTAAAACGTGTTCATCTGCTCAACAGCAACATTTTCTTAAGGAAAATCGCAAAGATAATGATGAAAAACTAAGACAAAATTTCTGGGCTGGTAAGAAAAATGTTTCTTCTTTTTTAAATCATTGTGGTTTATTATGTTTTTTGTTCAATCTAATATTTGGTAACACTTTAGTCAACATTAATAATGCAATAACAACAAGCAATATATTGGTTACAGTAATATCTTTCTCTTTGAATCAATACCTTTGTTAACGTTAGTTCATAAAAACTGTTCATTGTTTACTCACTTTAATTTCTTATATATAGCAACGATGTGACTATGAATACTACATATGCATCTTTTGATTTCAATAAAGCTAAGATTAATAAATACCTTTGAAGCCATTTTTATTTGTATTTTATAATAACTACTGTAATTAACTAATGTTTACAAATGGAACCATACATGAAGGGTTATTACACTTTTCTGGCATTTAATTCAAATAAAGCCTAACAGTTAGAAGAGAAGAAAGACCTAATGCGTGCCAATCTGACTCTCAAAAGACGCACTACACCTGACACATTCATTCCAAAGCCATATTTCTATTGCATTCACAAAGCTATCAGCAGAGTATTTACCATTTCATACCTTTCCACGTACACCGACATTCTCACATACATTTTCACTCTTTTTAAACTTCTGAACAGTCGCTTAAAGAACTGGAAGCATGTTGGTCAAGGTCATTCTGACATGCATAAACTCTTCAACTGAAGTCCATCTCAGTCTCAGTCTCTCTCTTACCCTCTGCGAAGCTGATAAGCCCGAGTAGATGAAGCAGCTTGAGCGACGCGCACACGATCACCACAATGCCGAGCGTCTGCAGACCCTCCGTTTCCCACATGCCGACCCCTTGCTCCTGCTCATGCCACCTGCCTGACTCTCCTGACCCCGTGCCAAACTCCTCACTCCAGTTTCGTCCAGCTGCCAGCATGCACCGGCCGGGCCGCCCGAGGCACCCACGTGCTGCAGCGCTCCACTCCTGCTCCGAATCCAGCCTGGGAGGCTGACGTTCAACTCCCAGGATCTGAGTCTCCCAATGCAGAAAAGTACGAGACGAGAGCTTGAAATGTGTGTCGATGTGCGAGAGGTTTCAGAGTGTGTGTGTGGGGTGGAGAAAGTGAGAGAGACGGACAGAAAGATGAGGGGAGGGGAAGAGAAGGGAAGGAAATGAGAGAAGAGGAGAGGAGCGAAACCAGGGGGAAAGTGTGAAAAATAAGGATGAGAAAGTAACTGCTCTCTCTTCCTGTCCTCACTTAAAACCGGTTTATTCTAATTATTACCTAATGTGCATCATTTCCTATGGATCTAGACCAGCATGACACTTGACCGGAAAGTCTGTGCATAATAAACACCTGCAAAAAATTTTGCACAACATGCTGTGCAAAAATCAATGCATAATGAACATCCTTTAAACAGTTTGACACTGCATTTATTTGCACAATGTCTATACTCTAAGGAAACCCATTGATTACATGACTGAAGAGGAAAGTCTGTCCTATTCAATAAACACCTAAAACGCACTCACTAAATTCTTCTTAAAGGGACAGTTCACCCCACATTAAAAATCTGTCATTATTTATGAAGTAACCCAATCATTCCAAATCCACACAGTAAACAGACATAAGGCGATTACACTACTTTTTCCCATTCAAATATAGTAACCAAAAAGACTACGAAAATAGTCTGTGTGTAATATTTTAATTCCTTCTGAAGTCATACCATAGTTTTGTGTGAGGAACCAAACAAACCATTAATACCCTTAAGAAAAAGAAATGTGCTTAATTGTATTTTTAAAAGTGCACTTTGTATAAACATCAAAAAATCTTTAAATAACATTTTTTGTTGAAAAATCTTTAAAAACAAATACTTGCAGATATAATTTGATGAATAAATAAAACTTAAAGAGAGTACACTTTCATGTTTCTTAACGCATTTTTAAAAAGTGCACTTTGTATAAACATCAAATTAAAAGCTTTATTTTGAAATAACATTTTTTAAACCATTACGCTTTTAGAATATTTTTTACACTTATTTTGATGTGTTGATTAACACACTAAAGCATATAAAGTACTTGAGTGTGTTTTTTTGATATATATTTAAAGTCAATATATTTCAAATCTGCTAAATTGCAGCTTCATCACTACAAATGTGTCTGCGTGGAGATTCTACACAATTACAAAAGCAACAAGGTAAAGGTTTGGTGAGGGTGAGTAAATACTGACACTAATTACTGTCGACTCATCATTCCAATTTTCTCTTTATGCAAACTAAATTAAACTCGTTATAGCTTAGTACTGCTACTTTGCATGCTTCCATTAACTCATAGAGAGCTGCATGGACTACTAAATTTTAACACTAATTACTATCCCTAATTGCTTTTCGATAATTTAGTGTAGGGTTATTAATGTGAGCTCATGGACTAGCATCCTTCTAGCGATGCCTCCTCTCTAAAATGCACAACTACTGCCACCTTCTGGCCCATAATGTGTGCCATCAGTTGAGAGATGTTAAAAGATTGTAACATTACCAACACATTGATTTCACAGTCTTACAAGAGTCATTATACAGCATAATTAATAAACAGTGCCATTTGCATGTATTACAGTTAATTCAGCAACTCCCCATATCCCTAATTGCTTTAAAGGTCTCGTACCAAATGATTTTATTCCTTTTTTGGAGCAAATAATTTAGTGTAGGGTTATTAATGTGGCTCATGTAATTATTCAGATTATGCCTTCATTAATTTTGCTCATTGTGTTTTTCCCCTTCCATCTGCCTATAATAGCTTGGTTTTAATAAAACTATGACACTAGCCTTTGGGAATCAGATGGAATCATTAGCAACTAGTAGTTTCTCCAAAATGTTAAACAAAGTGCATGTAGTATACATTTCGCAAGAAACGACAAACATAATCATTCAAACACAACATTCACTCCATTGACAGCTACAGCAAACGTCATAATGCCAGTCGTCTCCTGTTCTGCGTTGTCTCTCTGTGAAATCTTAAAGGTGATATAAAATGTCAGGGTGTGTTGATGGAGAACCCTTAGCGGGGTCGATTTCTTATCTCTGACAAACATAGGATGTGCCTCAGATGTGGATGCTCTTTGTTCTTCGATTTCGGCTGGTTATAAAATCGATTTTGGCGAGAGATTGCATATTTCATTTTACGGTCAAAGCCTCCCTGTCCTGTGGGGACTCTTATCAAGCCTGGCCTGTCCAATGGAGGGTTATGTGAGGAAAGCCTGTCCTGTTCAAGAAACCAATTTGAAATGATTTGAGCTTTGTGACATGGTGCATTATCCTGCTGGAAGTAGCCATCAGAGGATGGGTACATGGTGGTCATAAAGGGACTCAGTGAGGAAACACATGCTCACACATTCACATTCGTGTAAAGGCACAATCATTGCCAAGCTTTTTAACAATATCCTCATTTAAACTGTCAGAGGTGTGACATAATGATGATGTTCAAAGTGTAAAGGCACATTTGTGATCAAGAAACTTCATGTTCAAACTTCATGTCATGTTCAAGAAACCAATTTGAAATGATTTGAGCTTTGTGACATGGTGCATTATCCTGCTGGAAGTAGCCATCAGAGGATGGGTACATGGTGGTCATAAAGGGATGGACATGGTCAGAAACAATGCTCAGGTAGGTCGTGGCATTTAAACGATGTCCAATTGGCACTAAGGGGTCTAAAGTCTACCAAGAAAACATCCCCCACACCATTACACCACCACCACCAGCCTGCACAGTGGTAACAAGGCATGATGGATCCATTTTCTCATTCTGTTTACGCCAAATTCTGACTCTACCATCTGAATGACTCAACGGAAATCGAGACTCATCCTCAAGGCAACATTTTTCCAGTCTTCAACTCAATTGTCTCAAGACTGAATTGTCGTTCAAATGTATGTATCAGATGTTCACTAAAATGGTGTAAAAATATACTATACCTATAATTTGTGCCACAAGTGGGGGTCTGATCAAGTGTTTGAAACAGCCTTGTCCTGCCTCAGGTAAGCTATAATCATGCTTTATAGCAATATCCATTATAATATGCCACTTTAAGCAATGTTTGTTTCCAATATGTAGAAAGCAGGGAAATTAGCACATCATATCCTCAAATCCCCAAAAGCACTGAGTGTGAAATGTAAGCAATTAAAGCTTGCGAAGGATGGCTGCCCTGAGCAGTGCTGAATATGCAATTGAGGGTGAAATAACCACAAAGCCTGAGAAAAGTCGTCAGGTGTCTAGCTCTAAACCCGCCATCCAAACTGTTTATTACATTCTCTGAAATACTTTTTAATGGTTCAAATCAAGGTTTAATTCGAGCAGGACCAAATAACAATCTGTAGCCTTGTATATTTGATGCAATGCAAATGATGCAATATTCAGTAAGATAAGCACTGTTGCTAAAACTGATGTTTGATATGAGTGTATGTGGTCTTGGTTCAGCAAAGTTGGCTAAAGAGGTCAGAAGAATTATATTGCTGGCTGGAAAATAAGTGGCTGGAAATCTGAAGGGTAGAAAAAAAGTGTATGCCAATGTTATTTTTGTTAATGTTATTTTTAGTATATTTTTATGAATCTGCTTTGATTTTTCAAGAATAATCTGACCAATTTCACTGTACATATTCATTTCAACCAATGAGAATGCCAATGTTATTTTTGTTAATGTTATTTTTAGTATATTTTACACACTCAATGCATATATCTGCTAATGGCTCACTTTGTCAACTTTTAGGCCTATATTTTTTTAAACATAATACATTCTGACTGTCACACAAATTACTTTTTTTGTTGCACCTGGTTAGGACACTGCGTTTTTGCTGCTTTTTAAGACGGACATTTGAAGAAAATTGCATGGCATTTCATTGTCGTGTTGTCAGCACAGATATATGGGTAGCTCTTAAATGTCAACAGCATTTATGTTCCATCACCTGTGAAAAATAATTGGTCAAAAATACAACTGGACTGAAGATGAATGACCTATCAGATTACTATAATTTTCTTCAAACAGAAAAAACCCCGGCGGAATAGAAAATACATGCCTTTAGACAAAATGATAGAAAAATATTGGCAGCATTTCCAGCTAGAAAACTGTTTTATCAGTCAAAATGACAACATATAATGATTGTGTGTTTTGCGTCAGACTCTTCATCTGGAGCAACAAATCAAGTTTCACTATTTAAACGATTTCTCAAGGAATTCCAGTGCAACTTTTCAGACTACTCTTTGACAATCTTAATGCATGATCCATGTGCTTAATATATATATTGTACAAATAGTTACAGACACTTTGCAAATCTTAAATAATGGTTTTTAAAGATGCAAAAACTAGGCCTGTCAGTTTAACTACTGCTTTAGTGCAATTTATTATTATTATTATTATTATTATTATTTCTGAAAAGTCAGTGATTGTCACGGTTATGTTAGTTTCACCTTATTCTGGACTCCTCTAGTTTACGTTGTCTGTGTCCATGTTCCCCGTTCCTGATCTCACCTCACTCTGATTCCTGGTTCTCCGCATCTCTCCGCATCGCACGCCTGCTACACACTTGTTCCTGATCTCACCTCACTCTGCTCCATCACTCATTAGTCACAGGTGTTTTGCGTTCCAGTTGTAATCACTGTCAGTATTTAAGTTATCCATGTTCACTCCCCAGTTGTCGTTTGTTAAAGTTATGTTGCGTAGTTGCATGTGGATGCCTCCTTGTTTTGCACCCTTGCGTGCCTTTTGTTTTGTTTTATAATTAAAGTATTTCAGTTTGATTCCTGGTTCTCCGCATCCTATCTCCGCATCGCACGCCTGCTACACACTTGTAACAGTGATAGACCTATGTTCTGTGAAATGAAAATAAAACGGCAACACTTTATTTTAATGTCCTTATTACACATTACTGTAGTAATAACTAAATTATGCATAATCACATACAACAAATCTTAACCCTATAGTAAGTACATGTAGTTAATTATTATTATACAGTACTTAAATGTAGAATTACACTGTAACCAATAAAACTAAATAAATAAACCAATACAACTTTTTTCTTGGCTCTTATAGCCAAAATGTATATTGATTACAGCCAAAACATGAATAATAAAAACCATTTCCATAGTTTTGCATTTAAAACTGCAACTATGCTCAATATGTGAAACTAAATTTCCCTCTGTTAACAGGATTATTTTTCTCATTTCAGTTATCTCGCTTTCATTTGGTTTCAGTCACAGCATCCAACCTGGACGGAAACACACACCTGCGCCCATATTCGCACAACATATCCCCCCCCCCCCCTGTGGTTTATTTTGGTGACAGAATCTGTTTGAGCATAAATTAATAGAATAGGATATAAAAGTAAGCCTACATTTTGTGTAGAAGTAGTTTGTTTTGCTTTTCGAACAGCATTGCGGTTGAAAAACCATTACTAATCTAATTTAAATCCTAATCTGGAATTTAAAATCATGATCCTAAAATGCAATTTTATGCTGTGAAATTGTATTTTATGCTAACACATTATATAAGCCAATATATAATTTTCCTTCTACCTATTTTCCTTAATGCGTGTATTATTTCAGGCTTTAGTATTATAAATGAATAGGAAAATAGATGAGAAGTGACTGCCATGATTATAGTTTTAAGATGGATTACAGGTATTTTCTTTTAAATTGCTCAGACACTAAAAGTGGTACTTGTGGCCCAATCAGAGAAACCTTTCACTTCTATACCTAATATTTTGGCCACATCTGCAAAACTTCAAGCATATTATGTGCTTTAAACTCAGTTTGCTATTGTAAAACAAACATTTTGCTAAACACGGTTCTCTAAATTACACACATCATTCAAAACCAACAGCGCTATTGTTTAATTTGGGAAAGACTGCCATTTAAATACCACACTCAATCTGATTACCTACACAAAATAATCATGAATGATATATTTACCGTATACTTAAATGAGCACTCACTGAATATGCATACAAGCCAAGTCAGAAACTTTCTAAAGCACTTAATACAATACAGATTGTTTCACATCAGCTTCACAACCAGCTCCAACAAGCCAATAGTGTCATTATTCAGCTCATTATTCAGTTGTGTATACACAAGTTACTCCTGTGTATTCATTCAGCTCATTATTCAGTTGTGTATACACACTGTCTATATAGTGCATTTGTGCATATGACAAACTCCTGTCCTTTCTACTGAACTCTAAACAAGCAAAAGACACAAGACAGTGTGTAGCTTAGCATGTAGCCTATGTGGCTAATCATTTTATGTTTGTGTGTAGTTACGATTCAAAAATACCATTGTTATAAGTTAAAGTAGTTTTGAATTAAGTGTTTTCTCTTGTAAGGTATGTGTGGCGTTTTACATGTTGTGTGTGGTTTGTGTTTTTTGTGTAGAGTTTTGAGAAATGAAGCCATAGTTTGCTTGTGTCAATCAACATTTTAACAAAACCTGTAGTGCCGTCAAGTGGTAGAAATAAATTACTGCAAGACAGTCTCGCTGTCTGTCTTTAACTGTTTAACAAAATGTGTGCAGATAAAAGATCAGATCACATAATCTTCACTTTCAATCACAAATATAGCAGATTAGCTATAGCCCTAACAATATACCTCTAAAAGCATAATGTACAGTACAACACACAGAAGGACAGCAGATGGCCATGAGAGCACTGCTCTTGGACCTGACGGGTGACTGATTGGTGCCAGTGTGTGAGCATTTGGTTTCACACTGATTTACACATGGACAAACAGCTCCCATCTCAATACCCTCATGTATGATTCATTGACGTCACTACCACCACTTGTTTGATCCTCTCTATTGAAAGAGTGTAATCACAGAACAGTCTGTTTTCAGTGATCAAAATTTGAGTGACGGCTGTAAATACACATCAGCTTTAACATACGTTTAAAAAGAGTACTTATTACTGAACTAATACACTTTAAAAGTGTGAACTGAGCACGAAAATGCATGTTAATTGCAACTGCATGAAAAAACACTTTTAATCTGACATCACTACAAAGTCCACTTAAATAGCGTGCTTAAATGTGTTAAGAGAAAGTCTTGAACGTGTATTTAAGCACAATTAAACTTGCGAGTACTTATACACATATATATATATATATATATACACACACATATATATATATATATATATATATATTTAGGACTTTACAAGTGCACATCTTTTTCACAAGGGTTATCAAAGCTGTCAAGTTCAATCTACTGCACAAAGACGGTTACTTCACTTGCTACTTTAATCTGCTGCAATCACAAAAGTGAATCTAGCTTCTGTTTCCTCTGTTTGAGATCCTGACAGAGCCGTCATCTCTGCTCTCATGTCATCTGATATCATGCCTGTGTCATTTGGTGGCACACTGCCGTCACTCACTGTCATTCCAGCAGAGACGAGGTGACTTGGGTGAAAGAAGCCATTTGCATCCGACTGTGCAAAGTATCTATTTTTAACTACAACACAAGATTCACTGGTAACACTTTAATTTTGATGGTCCCCTTTAGACATTCTGTTTACTATAAGTAACTTTGCAAACTTTGCAAAGTCGGTTGACATGTTAGTTAACATGTAGGTATAATGTTGGAGTGCAACAGTCAACATAAATCTGAAGTATCTGAAATATATATATACTGTAATATAAAAATAATTTAAAAAATATATATTTTATCTATATATAAAAATTTATATATGTGTATATATATATATATATATATATATATATATATATATATATATATATATATATATGTATTATTATTTTATTATTATTATTTTATTATTTATTAGTACTAGGCAAGGCAAGGCAAGGCAAGTTTATTTGTATAGCACATTTCATACACAATGGTAATTCAAAGTGCTTTACATAAAGAAGAATGATAAAAGTAAAACATTAAAAATGATTAAAAGAATAAAAAGATAATACGTATAAAATAAAATGCAAACAGTTCGGACATAGCACAGTGCTCAATCTGCAAATGCATAGGTAAAAAGATGTGTTTTGAGTCTTGATTTGAATGTGGCTACTGTTGGAGCACACCTGATCTCTTCTGGAAGCTGGTTCCAGCTGCGGCTGGCGTAACAGCTAAAAGCAGACTCTCCTTGCTTTGAGTGAACCCTGGGTATTACTAAGTGACTTGATCCTGATGATCTTAGTGATCTGTTAGGTTTATATTCTATGAGCATATCTGCAATGTATTGAGGTCCTAGGCCATTGAGTGATTTATAAACAAGTAACAGTACTTTAAAATTAATTCTAAATTTAACTGGAAGCCA
Source organism: Rhodeus uyekii (assembly GCA_037043235.1). Classification (NCBI taxonomy): domain Eukaryota; kingdom Metazoa; phylum Chordata; class Actinopteri; order Cypriniformes; family Acheilognathidae; genus Rhodeus; species Rhodeus uyekii. The sequence goes on from JAWRVZ010001030.1 coordinate 11,616, forward strand.
GTGCAAGGACCTGAGGACTGGTGTGATGTGTTCATATTTTCTGGTTCTGCTCAGAATCCTGGCAGCAGCGTTCTGTACGAGCTGCAGCTGTCTTATGGTCTTTTTGGGAAGGCCGGTGAGGAGCCCATTACAATAATCCACCCTGCTGGTGATGAAAGCATGAACAAGTTTCTCTAAGTCTTGATTGGAGACAAAGCATCTAATTCTTGCAATATTTTTGAGATGATAATATGCTGATTTAGTTATTGTTTTTACATGGCTACTGAAACTCAGGTCTGACTCCAAAATCACACCAAGATTCCTGACCTGATTTTTAGTTGTTTGACCCCTAGAGTGAAGGTATGCGTTCACTTTGAGAACTTCATCTTTGTTTCCAAATGCAATGACTTCAGTTTTGTCTTTGTTTAACTGAAGGAAGTTTAGGCACATCCAGTTTTTAATTTCATCAATGCATTGACACAGGGAGTCAATGGGGCTGTAATCATTAGGTGATAACGCGAGGTAAATCTGGGTGTCATCTGCATAGCTGTGATATGCAATTTGGTTCTTTCTCATTATTTGGCTCAGTGGCAGCATATATAAGTTGAACAGGAGGGGTGCAAGTATTGAACCTTGAGGGACTCCGCATGTCATGGATGTCCACTCAGACTTATGGTCACCGATACTCACATACTAAGGATTTTACTGCAGTCTAAAATTTCTTGGCCAGTTAAAGAGAGCCAAAACTGTGTCCAAAACAATATTTCTTATGTGGACAGCTCCCCCACATATCCAGTATGAAAGATTTGGTCATTATTCACAGAACCTCATGTCGATTTTAGTTCTCTCATGGAACATAAAGGACAGAAAAGAAGGAAATTTAAATGACCTTCCAGTGAACTATTAACCACTAAAAGTCATTGAGTCTGATTAAATCACTCAGACTGGTTTTGCAAACTGAATAATGTACCAAAGTGTACATTAATAACACAAAAGTTCTGTTTTGTTCCTTTCCGGACTACTTTTATGGAGCTTTTGAGTCTGTTTGGTTATTTAGATTGAAATTGTCCCTTTTTATTAGTTTTTTTTCCACAAAAGATGCTAACATGAGGGTGTATATTATATATATGTAATTGCTTTTGTCATAACGGGTAATGTATCAAAATTGTGTTCACAATGACCTGCTCTAAAATAAATAAAACATCTAATCCAATCTTTAAAGATAACCGGCATGGCTTTGAGTGGATATATATAGCAAGAGGAAATGTGATTTCAACAAAGTAATAAATATTAATGATAAATCAGCAGAAATGCCAGTGGCCTTGGCAACCTGTTGCATTCAGCTTAGGAATTCTGCCATTATTGCATTCATTTGAATAATGCACTGCAACTGCAAACATCCAATTAGCTTGATCTACACTCAACCGACTATAAATCAAAGCGTCAATGCTAATGTTAGCACAAGCAGCCATTGTTTGTTCAAGCTGTTTCACCACACTTTTTAAACTGATTATCAGTGATGTAATTTGGTTGTAAGGTCTGGTGTGTATGACATTAAACTTTATTCTAAAAATAATAATAGTTAAAGAATTTCTTTATAACATCTCTCTAGGGCAGTGGTTCTCAAATAGTGGGGGCGTGGAGCGATGCCAGGGGGGGGCTCGCGTGACCCTGGGGAACATGCTTTTTTTTTGCCAGGGAGTAGGTTTTCTTGCACTGAACATGAGCAGCAGATATGAAGTTAGGTTTCAAACATTTAAATACTCATAAGTACTGGCAAAACAATACATTTATACTTTTTTAAAAAATACACATGGATGTAATCGATTAAATGATCACACAAATAGCAATCCATTGAATTATAAACTGACAAGGTGTTTTATTCATATCAGATACACATTGTATTGGTAACTATAAACTTCACTCTGTTCTTCTCCCACTTCACTGGCCACTTACTATCACGTATTTCAGAAGAAGTGAATGAATTGACGTGTTGTAAATCAGACAGATCAGATTCTCCAAACTGCGGCACAAACTAACACAGATCAACGAACATGATCATTATAAAAATTAAGCGACAAAACATTCACTTCCACATAGCTGAGAATCTGAATATCAGGTAGTTGACAACAGAGCCAACAAATTGGTGACTATTTTAAATAAAAAAGATAAAAATAAATAAATGTGATACATCTATCATACAGCGCTTTTTGTGACTGTGGTATGTCACGTGACAAGCATGACGCGTCGACGTGGAAACAATAAGGCGAAAGTTCCAAAAAATGGGGGGGGGGGGGGGGGGCGCAAAATGTTTACCTCTTCAGGGGGGCGTGACAGAAAATAATTGAGAAGCACTGCCCTAGGGAGTGACTGAACTTCTTTAAAGTCTGTTTGTCATCTATAACGAAGGAGAATAACTGTTTTTATATCAAAGTAAGTCCACTCATAATAAAGACACAATAACCAAGTCACCCACTTAAATGTATGTGTAGGTTAATAATAGAGTTAATGAGAAACAAACCAGTTAATCTCCTATAACATCTTACAAGAAACTATTTGTGCAAATAAAGCATGCTACAAGCTCAGAGTACAGACAGACCTGGAGTTAACAGACTGATCTAGTATTCTTTTTAAAAATAATTTATGGCAGATACAAACCGAGTCACAGAAAAAGTGAACTGCATGACAAAGAGTACAGACATTAGTCAGGTTAGGTGTCATATTGAATTATTGTTATAATTTTTTTTTCCTGAAAAGACATTTCGTCAGCTGAGTAATTGGATTTCTGTTAAACAACAGTAAAATATTGAATGCACAGTATTCTGTATTATTCCTTACAGGAATAATGTTTTCATTTCTGTCAAAAATTTAATATGGCACTTCCCTGACTAAGGTCTATAATGACAATGTATGGAAAAATAACGCACTGCTCACCTGTAAAAGGTCACCTGTAGAAAGTCTGCAGACTTTCAAAATAACAGAAAACAAGCTGCCTTTTAGTTTGGAGGGATTTTGCTAAACATAAAAGTTTTCAATTTATTTGTGCAATATTTGAACATTTATTTATCTGTCAGTGATATTAAACACTATTTCACTATTGCATTGGTAGTTTTATTCAAATTCAATGAACTTATATCAATTCTTTATCAGTTAAAACTAAAAGGAATAAATAGCTAAATAAATATGTGTGTCTGGAAATCTACTTTATTTAACAGGAACTAAGAATAAACAATACTTATAGAGCATTATAGAGCAACTTCAAATCTTAAAATATCTTAACATTAATGAAATGAAAGGCCACTTAAGTGTTCTTAAAGAGTGTATACTTTCAAAACTGTTTTTTTTAACACATAAGTAACACTTAATTACACATTTAAAAAATTCTCTTTTTAGTAATGTTTAATGAATAGTTGTACTGTAAAGTACGTTTTGAATTCCCACTAAAGTATATTTCACATAAATGTGTGTTGGTACATTAAGCAGTGTAAAATTAACCATTTTTCAATAGTAATTCTGAAATTACATATAAATATGAAAGTCCTACTCAAGTTCAGCTAAATGTATTTTCAGGTGAATATAATTTAATTTATTTGCAATTAATTAATTAAAAAAATTACATTGAGTTCACACTTCAGTAGATAGTTTTAAAGTATATTATTTCCATAATAACTGCACTTTTTCAGAGGGGTAAACTTTGCCACACAAACTTACATATGTTACATGTAGTTACTTTAGTAATAACTATAAATGATGCATAATTACATGCAACTAATTCTAAACCATAATCCTAACCCTACAGTAAGTGCACGTAGTTGCTTAATATTACTCAGTACTTAAATGTATAATTGCAGTGAAACAAAAACATTAAATAAAGCGTAACCTACTTTAATTTAATCACAGGCTAGCAAACAACCGAATGAATGAATTAATGAACAGCATAACTGAAAACCCTATGGAAAAACATGCAGGACAAAACTGTTTAACTGAACTTACATTCAGAGTGAAAATTCAAGAGAACCAATAAGCACCAGATCTACATAAAACTGTACATATGTTTCAGAAACTACAGACCTTACACAATACTGCGAAATTCTTTAAGAGGAAAAATAAAACAAGCATAAAGATAGCTTATTTGTGCTTACCATCATAGTTTGCCTCTAAAAGTCCAAACTGATCCAGAACCTTAACAAAGACAACAACCACAACCAGCACCGCAATCATCTCCAGTCCCTCCAAGTTCATCATGCTGACTGGGTCAGGTCATGTTCTGACCACTGCACTGGACAGAGAGTTCTGCATTTAACATCATTCAAAGTGTCTGCATCTTCTTACTGAGAAAAGATGAGAGGAGAGCAGAGGGGGCGGAGAGCCAAATTAAAGATGGGATGGGGGATGGGGGGGGGGGGGGGGGCGAGAGCAGAAGGAGGGACCACGAAGGGAATCGATGAATAATGACAATAAAAGAAAACATGAAAAAAACAGCATTAAGAAGGATCTGGAGAGAAGCAAAGCCTGACCTATAGCCCTGAAAGCAGATGAATCCACAGCAGAACTCTCTGAAACATCACTCTCCAGTTATCTTCCTCCTACTGACAGACTTTGCACTGATAACACCTGACGTGCAAGTAGCGAACTGTCATACTTGGGCTCGTAAAACTCGCTTTTACACAAAAACAGCATGTGTCCGTAAGAGGCAACACCTCGAGGCTCTGCTACATAGACCATATGTTGTCAAGGAAACAGGTTTTATATCAAATCATGAAGAACAAACTCAAAATGACACAATGGCTGTTTTTGTGACAAAAGGTTGGTTTGTCCGGAAAAGTGTGCGCCATTCGCAACTGCGAACCTTGTAAATTCCAACCCCATCTTATTAGAAAATTGAACTACCAGTGTTGGGGAAAGCTACTTGTAATGTGTTATAATATTGCGTGAGAATCTAAAAAAGTAGCTGTGTTAGTTACTTTTTATGAAATTAGTTACTTTAATGACAAAAAAGTTGTATTGTTGACAAATATAATGCTTCTTTCTCTGTCTCGAGTGCATCACAATTTACGTTACATGAGTGCCTACTATAACGTTTAAATGGAATGCATTAAGTGTCGGGGTTCTGTTACATTCAGTCTAGTTATTTCTTGGTTTTGTGACAGAGCTTTGACACCTCCGTAATGTCTTGACTTTTGTGTGAGCACACTGTTTCGAGCCATGCGCTTTCCTGTCCACATGATCTGTCTTGTGTGTGGGGCATGATGTTCGGATCCCAATTCTAGTCTTAATTGCTTTCGGTTTTGTGGTTCGGGATTCGAACATTCATGCTTATGCTCGCTCATGCTCGTGCACTTTGTCTTGTCCGCATGTTGTGTAGCACACGGTTCATGTTTACATGAAAAATTTGCTATTTTTTACTGGCTGAGCACTTTCATGTGTCGTTTTGTGTGAACATGTGGCTTATGAATGTTTTAATGGCTACGTGTTCATGTCATGTTCTGAACTAACTGCTCTCCTGTCTATTGTGTAACCCCGCTCATCTTGTTTCCTCATTGTTGGTTAGATTTGCCCCACCTGTCCTACCTCATTACCTGCCCTATTTGTTCCCTATTTATTCTCCTTGTGTTTGCTGTCCTGTACTGGTTCGTTGTTGAATATTCATCAAATGTTTGTCATTGTGTTTTAAGTCAATTCAAATCAAGTGTATTTTCCCCCCTCGGGGTAGTTTTTTAAAAGTTAAAAGCTCTTCTCCTGCATCTTTGGGTCCTCGCCTCATCCCTTTACCCAAAACCTTGACACTAAGAACCTTGATCATTTGGAGTTCAGTATGGATTTATTATTTAAACCCCTTTTTTATTTGTTTCATGCACCATTATACATGCTTAAAAGTTAGCATGTAAATAGAAAAATAAAATTATACAAAGTAAAAAATTATCAATAGTATAAACTTTGACTGTGAACACAAGGCTACAAATATTATTGTCAAGTCATTGCACTCAGCTACAAATATTATGTAATTAAATTGCTTTATTGTGCACTATTATCCGATTAATTCTCAAAATAATTAATCTCATACACTACAGTTAAGATCGATTTGCTGTGATGCAACAATCAAGTTGAAATGCAGAATATAGAACTGCTTGAAGTGTACATACACTTCCTTGTCCACTTGACAAAGTGAAACTTATTTAAAAAAAGTGGCAGGGATTCCCCAGAGGGAAAGTGCTTAGAGAAGTTTGTGAGTATGTCTAAAAGCAAAGTGAAATGCACTCCTGGATGCCGGAGAAGAACGTTAGTCACTCTTACTTCAGCAATAAAAAAATGAAATGCAAATATGATGTTTATCTAAAGTCATTTTTGCTTATTCGTTTGGTTGAATTGGACCAGCAAAGACTTTGGTTAATAAAGTAGGATTAAATACATAAGGTAAATTTGAATTACTTAATAACTGTAGGTTTGAATAATATTCTGTGTGTGCATTCACAGTTTTTATTCGTTTTGAGAAATGCTGAATCTGTTTCTGTGCAACTGAGAAGAGTTAAAAAGGTTCTCTGCCACTACTGCAATTCATTTCTCAACAAATAAACTGAAAGTGAACCCATTCATAAATTCTGAATTTTGTCAAACAAAACCTTGTTATGCAAAGCTTTATAAAGCATGTTTTCGTAGTGTCATCATTCATCAAGCTGATTACTTAGGAAATGTCAATCATCTGATTGCCATATGGCCATATGTTTCTATTGTCTAGGTGTTTTTTTCTAACTTTATCATATGAATTACCATATGTCCCCTTATCCATATGAATTATTTGAACCAGTGGCTCTAGTGGATAAGCGATTGTTGTGAATGGCTGCTTTTTTCTTCCTCAGAATGCTCCTAATCATGTTATTGTGGAGGATTTGATTAGAACAAGAGGCCTTTTGATTCGTCTGCTAATGAAGGTGTATCGTTTCAATTAAATTAGGCTTGCCGCCCAACACATAATTGCCAGAAATGGCAAGGTCACAATGTCAGTAAACAGTAATTTATTCATTTTTTTCTTTTGCCCGTCTCACCTTGAACAACTGGCATGTTAAGACATGATTTCTATTATGCAACCAATAGCATTTTGAATAATTATACAAGGGGCTAATATCATGAGGAATCAAAATCAAAACTTTTTTTTCTTTAAAGAGTTCTTGGATGTTTCAAATGCAGAGCAGCAAAAAATTCTAAGGCAAAGAGGAAATGTAGAATATGGATTATGAATAAAAAATGTATAATATAACTTCCTTAACTCTTTAAAACAAAGCATCTAATTGCGAGAACACAGGTGGAACATAATGTTCTGTTACAAGTGAGAAATTGGAATACGTGTCAGATTGTGTCTATAGGAGAGAATGATGGAATTACCTGGATTTGGTGTCTCTGAACCGAGCAAAGCATCGAAGGGTCATTTTAAAGTCACGACTTCTTGTGGTCCATCCTGTTTAAATGTTTATGAAGCACAGATCTCCAACCACATTGAAACTCTCCTCCTCAATTACACAACGACAGAAGATAATATAAACATACTATTATATTATACTCCTCGTATCATAATATTTTTATTGGATTAATGAAAAATTCATGAAATAATTCTGTAGAGATAATGTTTTTTTTCTCTGCCATAAAATATTTAAATGGCTATATGTTGCTCTTGTGAAGAGTGAAACTTGCTTGAAGGCTTCTTTGTAATTGGATAGTAAAATGAAATACCAATACTAGAAGAGAAACTAAAAAACTAAAAACTTAAAAAACTAAAAAACACTTTGGCAACTAATTGTCAGGGTCCTGCCACATTCGGTCTAGTCATTTCTTGGTTTTGTGGCAGAGCTCTGACACTACCGTAATGTCTTGTGTTTTGTGTGTGCGCGAGGCTTCGAGAGTCTACACTTAGTCTGTGTCGTGGTGTCCGATCCCGAGACTGTTCTTGTTCGGTTTCAGTTTTCAGGTTCTGACATTTATGACCCGTGTGTTCATCCTTGTCGTGAGCACGCGCGACGAGTGGTTGCTCGTTCTCGTGCACTCTACGTTATGTGAGTGGCCATAGGTTCAAGCTCTGCTATGATTCTGCTTGAACCGCGCACTCTCGTGTCTTTGTGCATTGTTGGAGTTTACATCAGCCGCGTGCTTTCATGTTGTGTTTTCGTGTTGCGTGCAGTTTGATTTTCACCAGCTGCGCTGTCTCTTGTTTTATGTGAACACGCGGCAATGCGCGTTCGTGTCTTGTCATTGTGAACCCCACCCACCTTATTCTCCTGTTTAACTTTGATTTGTCCCAGCTGTTTCCCGATCAATTACCCTTCCTCCTGTGTCTATTTATCCCTTTGTGTTTTCTATCTTGTGTGGCTTCGTTGTCGTTCATCTGTCGTTTCCCATCCAGTCTAGTCAGTCCAGCCTTGTTTTCCCCCCTCGGAGTTGTTTGTGTTTGAAGTTTTGTTTTGATTTTTCTTATTCATTAAACTATCCTTTCACAATTGAGTCCTCACTCTTTCATTCCTGACACTAATTGAGCTTTAAGTTCTAACACTAATGTTCACACTCGTAGCTCAGTGCTCTCTGGCCCAAAAAAAGAGAGAAAATTATACATTTAGAACTGGTTCAGTTAGCATTCACACGGTCAAGACCAAGCCTAAACACACGAAACAAAAACGTCTTTTAAGACGTATATTTTGAGACGTAACTTACTGAACATACAAAACAATGCTGTGTACTGGACTTACATAGGATTTTACATACTGAGAACTCATGAAGTGCTTAAAATTAAAACTCCTTACACACAAATTAACACACAAATGAAGATCTGCTGCAAGGAGACTCGGTTCTGACGCCTGCACTGAACTGTAATGGTCAACGTAGCTCCTATGATGAGCAAAACCTTAAATTTAAAACTTGAGCTTTCTGACCTTTTTAGGGTTGCATCTTGTGACATCAGATTGGAATTTAATGTGATTGAATTTACTGTGCATAATATATATATATATGCACAGCGTATTTCTTGTTGAAGATCAGAGGATTTCAATCACAGTAAATTCCAATCTGCAAGCACTGAGTTTCAGCACAGTCCCTTTGAGACATTTCATTGCACTCAGCCATCTGTGAACCTCATGCAAGTACAGTTCACCAAGCTTACGATTAAATTTCATATGAATTTTCAATAAAATCTGACATTAACTACTATAAATATTGCTGAAATGGGAAAAAATCATATTTCAGGTTGGTCCAACCAATGGGCATGTGCCCATTGGTTTAAAAGTTTAAGCGTGAGTCTCAGGTTTCTATGGGAACTGGAACTTTTAAAGTCCCCATGAAATAAAAAATGTTAGCCTTATTGTTATCTATAGGCTAGTGTGCTCTAGAGCAATGACTAAATTTGCATTTAGAGGACATAAACATTTAAAATGTAAAGACTCTCATTTTCACTTCTTATCAGATTTTCAGTCCAATCAAAAGCTCTCTAGAATCGGAGGTGTCTCGTCCCCAAATAGATGTTAAAGCTGCGGCTAAAATAAGTCACTTGTTCACATATTTAACTCGTAACTGAAATTGCTCGCATCTAGAATCATGTTTTCCCATAAGAAATAATAGAAAACAAATGAATCCGTTCCAGATCCGTAACAACAGAAAAAAACATGTTTTTTATTGGTATAGAGTCTATATATACTATAGACACACACACAATTATAGTACATGTATACAGTATAAGGATTCGTGTGATATCAAATAAAATGTGGTTTTAATTATAAGATTTTGCAGACAGTAGCGGCAGGTACGGAGGAGAGAGGAAGGGGTTGGTACGTAGACACTTGATTCCATATTGTAATTTACACGAACACTACGCAACTTACGTAAACTTAACATAACTGAACTTAGCTTAAGTATTTTTTTAAACTTTAATATTATTGTTTTGCTTTTTTCGATTTGTTTTCTTCCCTTTTATCGCCTGACTACCCTCATTTTCACTTGGCGCAGACCTTTTAACGAAATACCTATCGAGGGAGATTTGTTTATGTCTCCCATTAAAAATAAGTAAGGCACGTATCGTCAAAAAGCGCCAAAGCACGACCAGTAGACGATTTATCAGGGTGTTTCTTTTCAATGAAATCAGAAACCTTCTGCTACATAGCCATCACTTCATTTCACTTGTAGAAATGTTTTCCTCCGGTTACTTCCTCGCTCCTGCTGAGCTCTTGCAACACCTACGCATGTTTGTTCCATCGTCTACAGGTCGATCAACTCCTCAGTCGACAGTTCCTCCTGATGCTCCTGCTGCTAGATCACTCACACGGGCACCGCACTAATATTTATCCGCATATTTATCTTTCACATTTATCCAATTTCATGCTTCATTTCCATGATCATCATGCGTTTCTTCTTCTCACTACCATCCTTACACTCACTTTCTCAGAACTCATCGCTATTATGAAGAAAAATGCACAAAATAGAGAGAAAATCAGCTACTCGCGGGCGATGCGTACAGAAGTCAGCGAACAAGTGAAGTGAACGTGCATCGGCATCGGCATTGGCGTCAGTACTCGTGCTCGTATCTCGAATATTTACTCGTATCTAGAAGCAAAAATCTGTCCGAAGGCTTGTTCATATCTTGGAATACTCGTATGTAGAAACGCTCGTATCTCAAGGTATTACTGTAGAATGCTATAATTTAAAGCAATACGGAGGAGATTAGATGGAGAAACGGTTAGAGATTACGAGTAAACTGCAGCTTTACCAAGCTCAACAGTTCTGGCCGAGCTGTTTTATAAACTAAATGCTATTGGTCATTTGTAAAAAATGGAGGAGATGTTTGATGTGTCCTGCTTCAGTGGAAATAATGCCAACAAATAATGCTGCATGTTTTAAGACATTTCAATGGGCCTTTAACGGCAGATGAAGTGACACAAAGTTTGAACAAATGCTGACTGGCTCTTTTATTTAGAAGGCAGGACTTACTCTACCAATTTGCATGGTGCAGTTTCCTCCATTTAGATATCTATAGCCTTTGGTTTGAGTAACTTATAACATACATCCCCAGTTAAAATTGATTTCCTTGATTGTCGTTCTATCACAGGAAGACGTAAAGTTTATTATTTTATAGTAGGCTATTCTATAACAGGGATAAAGGCATTGCATCATAAACATACTTTTTTATTTAAAAAAAGAAAACATTTATTTTGAAAACAGATAAGCCATATTGTCGCAATCATGTGTTTATTGTCTTCATGTTTCATTGGTCAAAATGTCTCGAACTACTTTTTATTCTGTTGCTGCAGCAGCAACTGGATGATATATATCTGGTCATAAAATATAGGAAAAACATGGATGACCCTAACCCAGGGGTCTGCATCCTGCGGCTCCAGAGCCACATGCGGCTCTTTCATCCCTGTGCAGAGGCTCCCCTAGCTTTGAAAAATATATATGGGAATCAATAAATAAGCTATTTTATGAATTAAATTATTTTTTCAATGGTATACCTCTTTCCAATTTAAAAAGTAACCTTTTACTTAATTTTTTGTAAATATTTTGATGTTTTACATTGTCACAAACAGCAATAAAATGTCATTAGTTTTATTTTTGTAGTTCTGTAATTTCATAAATGCTACACACTTTAGTTATTTTATGTATTGCAAACTGGATATAAACCAGATTGGAGATTGTCATTCACGTCGCCGCTAATGATGTCCAACTTCGCCAGTCGGAGATCACTAAAATTAAGATTAAAGAGGTGCGTGAACTCGCAAGTATGATGTCAGGCACTGTAATATGCTCTGGCCCTCTTCCTATGCAGTGTTATTTTAATTTTAGGGATCACATAGGTTTTGTGGCTCCCGTGAATTTTATCCGGTAGTAAAGAGACCAAAATGGCTCTTTTGATTTTGAAGGTTGCAGACCCCTGCCCTAAGCCTAACTTCTTCACAAGTCAAAAATGCACAAGACACGCAAAAAATATGAAACATATTCACTCATATAATAATTTCCAACATAGTCAATCATCTGCAACGAATGGCACAAGCTGAGAGTAAAAATTAGCACAACCAGATTGTGATTGCTCCACAAGCATCCGATGCATTTAATTATTTCTCCTATTGTTCTCAAGCATGTCACATTATTGTGCATACTAGGTATGCATTCATGAAAGAACACACACAGTGCCGTTTGATATTATTTAGACGATTTTCTGAGGTTATGAAATACGCATCTACAAATCAAGTTGTTTCAAAAGTCTGGTATCCATAGAAACGCAGAAAACAAAGGGGATCCATACATACACACAATATGCTCATGTGTGAATCCTTCATTCACACTCCCCTTTCACTTTACACAGGTGAGAAAGAAAGAAACAGATAACACACACATATACAGGCTGTCTTGTCTGAATGATTACGTTAGCGAGCCGCACAAAGGCTGCCATCAGTGCCCTGAGCTATATTTAGAGGGAGCTCAGCTGCTACAAATAAAATGGAAACAGATAGGACCCTAATGGCAGTGGCCGCAAGCACACTACATAGAGGTCATTGCTATGAACACCACATGATTACATTTTTTCCATCATGAAAAATGCAAGGCTGAAGATTGACAAATGGCTGTAAACGTCATCAAAAGCACACTAAGTGAATAAAACATATCTGGATTGGCAGAATCAATTAATATATACACATAGTTCACTCAACAGGAGACTGTTTGACCAGAATATATGGAGGCTCAAGGTCAAGTTCACCTTTTTAACTGAAATATTTCTGCTTGTTTTCAAACTTTTTTCCCCATTTACAGAAAGTTGGATTATGATATACTATTATTATATATATAAATACACACACACACACACACACACACACTATACATATACATATTTGGAACTAATCTGGGAAATTAAAAGAAAAAAAAAAATTGTGTGAAGACAATATTTATTTATTAAGCATACTCTACAGGCATATACCACCCGTAAAGTTGCAAAAAAAAAATTATTATTCTTGCTCTGTGGTCCTTAATCAGCTTAGCATTATATTCTTAACACTTGATGTATGTTTCTGCAACCACAAAGTCTGCTGGCTTTAAAAAGTAATATTCTTAAAGGCCATGAGTCATATAACAACACAATAATACATTTGTTTTAACTTTTAAAATCAATTTATTGGAATTCAGTACTTGGAAATGTGACAAATACAGTACATGGAGATGTGTTAAAACGACATAAGTAATGACAAATACAAATAAAGGTGAATGAAAATGAGCTTAAAATGTCAAATATATATATCAACTGTATATTGGGCATCACAGTTCTTGATTTGATTCTGATTTAGTGCAACAAGACTTTGCTGCCCCCAAGTGACTTATACAGGGTAGAGCAAGTTCATATGATAATATATTTTAGAAATAATATATTTTAATTTTAGAAAACACACAATAGGACATTAAGTAATCTTCAGCTCTGTAAAGATTACAATTGTTATACAGTCTTTTGTTTAGAGAGAAGAGTCTAAAAGAAGCTTTACTTGAGCATTTCTGCTGTTGGTTTAGAAAGGTTTTCAAGCATTTAGGCCTGGTTTCAAGGCTTAGATTAAGCCAAGTTTAGGCCTTAGTTCAGATAGGACATTTAAATAGCTTTTGTGTGCCTTGGAGAGAAAAACAACAACTTTATTGGTGAGCATCTTGAGACAAAACAATGGTGCTGACATATTTTAATATATGTCAGTTGCAAGTTGTTTTCAGTTAAAACAGCTCAAACATATATTTTAGTCTGGGACTAGACTTAAGCCTTGTCTATGTAACTGGGCCTTAGTGAAATAAAATGGTCTTAATCCTGAAAACAAACAACAACCAGTGCAAAATCACTTAGCCCAGCTGGGATGTGGTCTAGTTTCAGTTTTTTGCAAGCTGTTGTCTCTATTCCTTTTTAGAAAGCCTGAGAAAAGAGTTCATAGACAAAAAACACTATTTTTTTAACATCTAAAAGTAGGCCGTCCTTATTTAATTAGCTGAGTCAGTAGAGCCAGGTGTACTCAATATTTTATTTCTCCATATACAGTAATACCTTGATTTGAGATACGAGCAACAAGTTACAAGCTCAGTCCTGGAACGGATTATGCTTGTATCTCAAATCAATTTCCCCCATAATAAATAATAGGAAAAAAATGTATCTGTTCTGGCCCCCTAAACAAACTCCCTTATTAGAGCTAATAACAATGAAAAAAACATGTTTTTTAAATACAGTGGAGTTCGGTTATGTCGACGGCGTCGGGGGTCGGGAAAAAGCATCGAGATAACCGTTTCGCGAGATAACCCATACATCATATATTACATATATTAACATACAATCCATATACTATATTACCGATTTCCCCACATATAACCCTCAGATGCAGATAATCCACAATTCACGCAATAAGAAAACAAATACAAGTCAGAATCAGAACAAAAAGAAAAGCAGTCTCTCTTTCTCTCCAAAGTAGTCTCTCCCTCTCTCCTCTCTGCGCTGCGCTCGTCCCTTTAAGAGAAGAGCCCGCCCTCATGGCAGCACAGCCAATCACGTTTTCTTGCATGATTGACAGGTCAGACAGCCAGACAGCTGTCAGATTGACAGTGGAAGCTGCAGCTGTCAGAGCCCAAAGATAACAACCCTCAAGAAAGAAAAATTAAAATTTATTGATGTACATAATGTAAATGAGAAAAATTAGATTAAATGAGAAAGAGGATGCTCATGTTTTTGGTGTTTTTTTTACACAACAGTGTTGCCGTGATTTGTTTGATGAAGCGATCGGCTGAAATGTTCCGAGTCTCATCCAGAACTGAGCGCATTTGAGTATTAAGCCACGACATGGCAGGAGGAATCTGCCTTTTTTAACTCGTCAGGAATAAATCTTGTTGCTTTATTTACTTCTCCTTCAGTCAGGCTGAACAAAGAGAATTTTCTACCAGGTACTGAAGACAATGTTGTGCCTCTTTTTGAAACGATTCAGCCACCCCGGATTTGCTTTAAAGTAAAGTCAAATTCTTTGCAGCAAGAATGTCCGCCTTCTCCATCAGCAAGGGACCATTGACGGGAAGGTTTGTTGCTCGTGTATTTGTGAACCACTGAAACACTGCATCGTCGATATCTTTGAGATTGATTGTCCAGTTTTCTCTTAACACCTCCAGACATTTTTAGAAGAAAAAAAAAACACAGAATACCTGCAGTGTGTTATCCCTCAGATCAACGTGAGTAAACTGTCGCTGAAGTGAGCGCGCGCTGCACCTGCAACGCAAACTCAGCGAACTAGGTATGTTCATAAGTCACGAAATAGCCATGTGAAGTGGATAATTTGTCTCTCATTTATGCTCGAGATACTAGATTTCGGCGACATTAAGGAATCGACATAACCAACAAGAAAATACTGAGACAAAGTTTGGAGTTTGGCGGTTCCACATAATAGTATTGGCGAGTTAACCATGACTCGAGATAAGTGAACTCCACTGTACTAAGAGACACACACATACAAAATTATAGTCTATAAGGATTCCTGTGATTTAAAATAAAATGTGGTTTTAATTATGAATTCTTACCATCGAGAAGAGGAGGGAGCGATTACATAGATTACATAGAGAACGTAAACACAATACGGAAGACTAGCGGGAGATGCCTATGGAAGTCAACTGTGGCGGATAATCCATGCCGAACGGAAACAAGCGCAAAACGGACGTTTGCGCGTGCGCGTAAATTACATCCGCAAGCAGATCTACGAGCGAAAAAAATGGCTAGCTAGCCTCCGTTTAACGATGCATGTTTGTGATGACATAACAAGTGCAAATACACCAGGGTTTTATAGAATCAAGTTGAGTGTGAAACCAGACCAATGCTGCCGTGTGCACCGGGAACAATTGAGCTCGAACTCAGACCGCAACAAACGTACCCAGTGTGAAGCCCCGCAAGTCCCTCTACATGAACATTATCGGACACGAGATCACAGTTAATCCAGAACCAAACATATTATTTAAAGTCTCTCACTGAGCTATAAAGAGCCATGATTCATTCATCTAAAATAAAATACATTTGAAAGTCACATGGGAAGGGATTGAATTAACAGGCTTTCAACCAAAGTACTCAAAAGGTTTTTGTCTGCAAGTGAAACCCAATTTAAATGCTAATTTATCCACTTCTCTTGACTACAAAAGTCTTATGCTTTATTAAGATACATGGGGTAATGTTAAGATACATCAAGTCATTTATACCTTTAGATTTATACAAGATTAAAAAAAATACAGATACAGAACCATTTAAAAAATTTCATGACATTTGGTTCCGTTAATGGCTCTCGAATGTGCAGTTTTCCACCGACGCAGATGAAACAAAAAAACAACAACAATCTGAAAGTGTTCATTACGCCTACATCAATATTCATTTGAAATCATCAATAAAGTGCCACCACTGAAAACTGATAGTCAAGTAATGACTCTTATGGGCCTGTTCTTTTTAGTGAATCCAAAATATATAGCGCAGCAGTTTGATTCCTAAATGTTTAGGCATTATGTATTTTGTATTAAATCTAAAACATAAAGACTGACCATATATATATTTATATATTAATATATAAACATACAGTGCGACCAGTGGTGTTTGATCGCTGAGCAAAAGCCTTTAAGCAGTAGAATAAAAACTTTTTTTTTTCAGTAGAACAGTCGAGCAGTTTCTCAATTAATCTGACTCTCTTACTGAGAGAGTCATTAATTTTGCCATATAAGAATCCATATAATTGATGTATTCATAATGTAATGAATTAAACTTGTGTTGATATTGTTCATTAAAGCAGTAAGCTACTTCTGAGAAATGCTGAAATTGGGAGTAAAAAGTAAGGGGTATCTACAATCATTTGAAATGAGGTAATATTTTTTATTTTAGTTACAAATATTTATATAATAGTATATAGACAAATATTTACAATATTTTAACCAAATATGAATACACTAATATATATTTATATAATATATACACAATTTTTGTAGTTTTAATTGTATTGTTTAAATGATCACAGAATTGATTATTTATTTCTCAAATTCAAAAGGAGTTAATGGAGCGAACCAGAGTGATTAAGAAGAATGATAATAGTTACATTCATTATCTATGTATGACACAGTAAAAAAGAACAAGGAAAGTAAAACTATGGTTCTTGCTTTCCCTAAGATCGAACCCATGACCTTGGCGTTGTAAACACCAATGCTCTACTGGTTGAGCTAAGCTCACTTCATACAGTTTTCACCTACTTTAAAGTAGGAAAATATGTGATTTCGGATGGAGCCCGAGGCTGCCTAAGGAAGTGCTGGGTTTTGACAGGTGCAGGCCATTAAGAAATCACTGGTCATATACTGAACAGGTGTTGCTTCATTTGAACAACACAGAGGAGAAAATCGTACACTCTCCTAACCAGGCATAAAGTGACAAGTTTGCAGTGACACACAATTTGTCTTCCATGCTGAATGAGAAACTGCACGACCCCACACTATCCCAGCCAATTAGAAGTTACTTCACATACTGTACAAAACATCTACAAGTTGTGTGGTGAAGGATTATGGACCATTGAGATTTCCCAATTGCACAGAAATAGAAACAACTGGGGGAAAAAAGCTCAGATTCACATGGAAGAGAAACTCTTTATTGTACTTGTAGTTAAACGGACAGTTCACCAAAGAAATTCTGAAAATCTATCATCATTTGCTGGTGCAAACCTGACTTTCTATTTTCTCCACAGGAGATGATATTTTGAGGGAGATTTGATCAGTTTTTGTCCATACAATGCAAGTCAGTAGTGATCAGAACAACAATAAACCCCATTGACTTTAATTGTGTTCTGCTGAAGAAAGAAAGTAGTAGGTTTGGAATGACTCAGGGTGAGTAAATACAGTAATACCTCGAGATACGAGCGTCTCTACATACGAGTATTCCAAGATATGAGTAAGCCTTCGAGTAGATTTTTGCTTCTAGATACGAGTAAATATTCGAGATACGAGCACGCGTACTGATGCCCATGCCGATACTCGTTCACTTCACGTCTTTGCTGACTTCTGTACGCGTCGCCCGCAAGTAGCTGATTTTCTCTCGATTTTGTTCATTATTCTTCATAATAGCAATGAGCTCTAAGAAAGTGAGTGGTAAGGATGGTAGTGAGAAGAAGCGCATGATGACCATGGAAATGAAGCATGAAATTGACGATAAATAAGTGATCTAGCAGCAGGAGCATCAGGAGGAACTGTTGACTGAGGAGTTGATGGAGCTACAGACGATATGCAGGTGTTGCAAGAGCTCAGCATTGAAAAGAAACACCCTGATAAATCGTGTACAGGTCGTGCTTCAGCGCTTTTTGACGACACGTGCCTTACTCATTTTTAAAGGGAGACAGAAACAAATCTCCCTCGATAGGTATTTCGTTAAAAGGTCTGCGCCAAGTGAAAGTGAAAGTGAGGGTAGTCAGGTGAAAAAAGGGAAGAAAAAAAGCAAAACAATAATATAAAATAGAAAAGTTAAAAAAAAATACGTAAGCTAAGTTTAGTTATGTTAATTTAAGTTTACGTAAGTTGCGTAGTGTTCGTGTAAGGTACGATACGGAATCAAGTGTCGACGTACCTACCCCCTTCCTCCCTCCTTTATTATAATTAAATACACATTAATTATGTGTGAGTGTGTGTCTATACAAATAAAAAAACATGTTTTCTTCCATTGTTACGGATCTGGAACGAATAATTTGTTTTCTATTATTTCTCATGGGAAAACATGATTCTAGATACGAGCAATTCGAGTTACAAGCTCCGCCCTGGAACGGATTATGCTCGTATTTAGAGGTATTATTGTATATTTTTGGGTAAACTACTCCTTTTGGATTGGGTGTCGTTTTAAACAGGATGTGTATACGTCTTTAAAACTGAACATCATGACTTGCAACATGTTTATATGACCCTTTCTTAACATGTTTGACTGCGTGGAGAATCATGTGTCGCACCACCGCCTGCTTCTAGTGACAGCTGCTCTCGCGGTGGTGGACTTGGAGTCGTGTTTGTTCTGTTTGCCCTGTTTACAAGTGTAAACACCAGAAGGGCCAAGACTGAAGGAGCCAGAAGCGCATCGCATTCACTCCCCTGCAGACAACTAGAAAAGCAAAATCAAATATAGCTGCTAGCAGCCATCACGGGGCCAAGCGCAAGGAGGGCATTAAATGTCATGCCGACATGACTGGCATCATCAGATCAACGGCAGTAAAAATCTAAAGACATTTCAATATGGCTTAAGTCTAAATGGCTGAAAAACCAACAATACGGTCTTTAGCAATTCGATTTAATGGTTTATCGCATTCAACCAACAGGCAGCGCTGTAACCAAATTGTAGTGTGTGGTACATTGAGAGTGTGGTGACATTGACACATGCAAAGTTTGCTTTCAATTGGGTAAACCATTGCTGACAGAGCACTAAAGTCAAGTGTTTGTTAAACATAGCATCTTATAAGAAAAATTGAAATGGCAGACGCTCAAAATGGCCGATATGGGAATATTTGGTATCACAGGACTCGGCATGACCCACTGGATCTAAAGAGACCAGTTTCATGATTTTTGGCCAAAGGGTTCAGAAGTTATAAGCACAAAAGTCAGTTTTTCATAACTCCTGACCACTAGGGGGCACAGCGCCAAAACTCTGCAGGTAGCCTCAAACCATGATTGACATAATACACACCTAGTTTGGTCAGAAAAGGCTAATGCATTGCGGAGATAAAGCCTCAAATTCATTTTGGCGACTTTTACCTCGGATTCTTTCGCGAGTTATTCGTAAACAGTTTGACGAATAAACTTTCTTTATATACCGTTTTGTCCACATTGTCTGGAGATGATGTGGTTCAATTTTCGTGAAAATCGGACGAACGGCCTAGGAGGAGTTCGAAAAAGTAGGTTTTTCATAAAATTCAAAATGGCGGGAAAATTTTCATGACGGAAAATGACGTCATAGGGTGCATTCGAATCGTCTTGAGCCAAGGAATCAGTGGACAAAAGAATTTTGTTTCTAGGACATACGGTTCAAAAGTTATTTACATAAACGTGAGTGCAACTTTGGACAGTTGGTGGCGCAATAGAGATTGAGTTAGAGACTTCAATTTTGCTATGGTCAATGATTGGACTGTCCTTTATGAGTGTGCCAACTTTTTTTCATTTTCCCGCTTACGGTTCTATGGGCTGTCATAGACTTCAATGGCAGAAGAAGAATAATAATAAATATAGCTGCTAGCAGCCATCACGGGGCCAAGCGCAAGGAGGGCATTATATGTCATGCCGACATGACTGGCATCATCAGACCAACGGCAGTAAAAATCTAAAGACATTTCAATATGACTTAAGTCTAAATGGCTGAAAAACCAACAATACGGTCTTTAGCAATTCGATTTAATGGTTTATCGCATTCAACCAACAGGCAGCGCTGTAACCAAATTGTAGTGTGTGGTACATTGAGAGTGTGGTGACATTGACACATGCAAAGTTTGCTTTCAATTGGGTAAACCATTCCTGACAGAGCACTAAAGTCAAGTGTTTGTTAAACATTGCATCTTATAAGAAAAATCGAAATGGCAGACGCTCAAAATGGCCGATATGGGAATATTTGGTATCACAGGACTCGGCATGACCCACTGGATCTAAAGAGACAAGTTTCATGATTTTTGGCCAAAGGGTTCAGAAGTTATAAGCAAAAAAGTCAGTTTTTGATAACTCCTGACCACTAGGGGGCACAGCGCCAAAACTCTGCAGGTAGCCTCAAACCATGATTGACATAACACACACCTAGTTTGGTCAGAAAAGGCTAATGCATTGGGGAGATAAAGCCTCAATTTCATTTTGGCGACTTTTACCTCAGATTCTTTCGCGAGTTATTCGTAAACGGTTTGTCGAATCAACTTTCTTTATATATCGTTATGTCCACATTGTCGGGAGATGATGTGGTTCAATTTTCGTGAACATCGGACGAACGGCCTAGGAGGAGTTCGACAAAGTAGGTTTTTCATAAAATTCAAAATGGCGGGAAAATTTTCATGACGGAAAATGACGTCATAGGGTGCAATCGAATCGTCTTGAGCCAAGGAATCAGTGGACAAAAGAATTCTGTTTCTAGGACATACGGTGCAAAAGTTATTTACGTAAACGTGAGTGCAACTTTGGACAGTTGGTGGCGCTAGAGAGATTGAGTTAGAGACTTCAATTTTGCTATGGTCAATGATTGGACTCTCCTTTATGAGTGTGCCAACTTATAACAATGTGGATATGTTTAACACTGCACTTCATATCATTTGAACTGTTATGACCTTTTTTGTCAATCTGACTAGTTTTCCTAATGAGCACAGTTCTGTGAAGTTTCTACTCTGTGCAATCAATGAATAGACATCTTTCAAAGATGTTCAGACTGAGAAGATTAAATGATATTAATATTGTGAACTGAACATCTGAACTGTTCTGTCGGTTTATGTCAGTCTATGTCAATCTGACTTGTTCTCCACATAAAAAGATTTTCTAGCCTGATGGTGCCTCTTGTGGACAAAAGTAGTATTACAGCTTTTCTAAGATTTTAAAATGTACATCGTTTGTAATTTATTGTGAGCCCTATGAGCATCAGAAATACATGAGACCTGACACATTTCTTCAAAATGACTTGTTCTTAACATGTTCACAGATCTGTGACGTTTCTCTTGTGGACAAAACTAGTATTACAGCTTTTCTAAGATTTTAAAATGTAGATCGTTTATAATTTATTGTGAGCCGTACGAGCATCAGAAATACATGAAACCTCACACGTTTCTTCAAAATGACTTGTTCTTAACATTTACACAGTTTTGTGAAGTTTCTTATTTTTGGACAAGATATATAGACATTTTAATCACAATAGGCCAAATCAGAAATATATGAAAAATTGTATCTGCTGAATGGTTTAACTAATCAAAAATCCTTTGACAACTTTTTGCCTTGAGTGTCCCTAGATGATGCGTGTGAATTTTCAAGCCAGTGAGATTGACGGCCTATGACGAGTTCGAAAAATTTGAAATTTCAAAAATCTCCAATATTTCGCAAACAATTTGATTGACAGCAGTGGTTCTTGAGGCAAAGTTGTTCAGTATGAGGAGATCTATCAGATGATATCAATATTTTGTGGATGCGTGAAACACCACGTGAGTAGAGACGCAAAAAACTCGTTAGCGCCAACTAGTGACCGATTTTCTTCAAAATTCTGACAGACCACTAGGGCCCTGAGTCAAACTCGCACATCGAGTTTCGTTCCGATCGACCTTCGTTAAGCTAGTCTAATTGATGCTCAAAGTTCATTGGCCGATGACGGTCATGTTTTTTGAGATACACCAATGTCCTCATAGACCATCATGGACCCTTGGACAAAGACCGTGCATGACAAGTCTCAGGTCAATCGGACTAACATGTGACCCTGTACAGGTGATTGAGTGTTTTTTTCGCAATATAGCGCCACCAAGTGGTCAATCATCGCAGTTTTTTTGGTGTGACCACAAATTGAGCTTATACATGACTATGTGAAGTTTGGTGAGATTATCTCTTTGCGTTCCAGAGCTATTACGATTTTAGCAAAAGTGTCTCCGCCTTATCCGAACGTTTTATTGTCTTGTTGCAAGCGTGAATCACCGATCAAAATTCCTTTGACAACTTTTGGTCATGAGAGTCTCTAGATGATGCGTGGGAAATTTTGCGTGATTTGGACAAACGGCCTATGAGGAGTTCGAAAAAAATTTTTTTCAGAAAATTCAAAATGGCGGAAAATTTTTATAGGCGGAAATGAAATCGGAGATATACATTTTCTAAGTCTTGAGCCAAGGATTCCAGAGATATAAGACACTTGAGTGTACGACAAACGGTTTACGAGTTATGAGCATGTACGCGTTTGTAGTCGCTGTAGCGCCACCTATTGCCCGATTTGCGTCATATTTTGATACGTTCTCCCCAAATTGAGACCTACCATCTGACCAACTTTCAAGTCTCTAGACCTTACGGTTTGGTCTGCACGAGACGCATTACGGCAGAAGAATAATAATAATAATAATAAATATAGCTGCTAGCAGCAATGACCGGGGTTCAAACGTAGCAGGACCATCTGAGCTGTCATGACGGTTTGTGGTCAATCTGACTAGTTCTCCTAATGTGCACAGTTCTGTGAAGTTTCTACTTTGTGTAAACAATGTATAGACATCTTTCAAAGATGTTCAGAATGAGAAGATCAAATGATATTGACATTGTGAACTGAACATATGAACAGTTATGTCGGTCTATGTCAATCTGACTTGTTCTCCACATAAACAGAGCTTTATGAAGTTTCTAGTTTGTGTAAATGATATATAGACATGTTAAAAAAAATTTCAGTATGGGAAGATCTATCAAATGATAGTAATGTGGATATGTTTAACACTACACGTCATATCATTTGAACTGTTATGACCTTTTTTGTCAATCTGACTAGTTTACCTAATGAGCACAGTTCTGTGAAGTTTCTACTCTGTGTGAATAGACATCTTTCAAAGATGTTCAGACTGAGAAGATTAAATGATATTAATATTGTGAACTGAACATCTGAACTGTTCTGTCAGTTTATGTCAGTCTATGTCAATCTGACTTGTTCTCCACATAAAAAGATTTTCTAGCCTGATGGTGCCTCTTGTGGACAAAAGTAGTATTACAGCTTTTCTACGATTTTAAAATAGAGAGTGTTTATAATTTATTGTGAGCCCTATGAGCAGCAGAAATACATGAAACCCGACACATTTCTTCAAAATGACTTGTTCTTAACATTTACACAGTTTGGTGAAGTTTCTTGTTTGTGGACGAGATATATAGGCTTTTTATTCACAATAGGCCAGATCTGAAATATATGAAAAATTATATCTGCTGAACGGGTTAACTAATCAAAATTCTTTGAATAACTTTTTGCCTTGAGTGTCCCTAGATGATGCGTATGAATTTTCAAGCCAATCGTATTGACCGCCTATGACGAGTTCGAAAAATTTGAAATTTCAAAAATCTCCAATATTTCGCAAACAATTTGATTGACAGCAGTGGTTTTTGAGGCAAAGTTGTTCAGTATGAGGAGATCTATCATATGATATCAATATTCTGTGGATGCGTGAAATACCACGTGAGTAGAGACGCAAAAAACTTGTTAGCGCCAACTAGTGTCCGATTTTTTTCAAAATTCTGACAGACCACTATGGCCATGCGTCAAACACACCCATCGAGTTTCGTTCCGATCGACCTTCGTTAGGCTGGTCTAATTGATGCTCAAAGTTCATTGGCCGATGACGGCCATGTTTTTTGAGATACACCAATGTCCTCATAGACCATCAGGGACCCTTGGTCAAAGACCGTGCATGACAAGTTTCAGGTCAATCAGATAAACATGTGACCCTGTACAGGTGATTTAGTGTTTTTTTCACAATATAGCGCCACCAAGTGGTCAACTGGCCCAGTTTTTTTGGTGTGACCACAAAATGACCTTATACATGACTATGTGAAGTTTGTTGAGATTATCTCTTTGCGTTCCAGAGTTATTACGATTTTAGCAAAAGTGTCTCCGCACTATGCGAACGTTTTAGCGTGTTGTTGCAAGCCTGAATCACCGATCGAAATTATTTGAATAACTTTTGGTCATGAGAGTCTCTAGATGATATGTGTGAAGTTTCACGTTATTTGGACAAACGGCCTATGAGGAGTTCGAAATTTTTTTTTTTTAGAAAATTCAAAATGGCGGAAAATTTTTATAGGCGGAAATGAAATCGGAGATATACATTTTTTAAGTCTTGAGCCAAGGATTCCAGGGATATAAGACACTTGAGTGTACGACAAACTGTCTATGAGTTATTAGCAATTTAGGTATTTTGATCGCTGTAGCGCCACCTATTGGCCAATCGGGGTCATATTTTGATACGTTCTCCCCAAATTGAGACCTACCTTCTGGCCAACTTTCAAGTCTCTAGACATTACGGTTTGGTCTGCACGATAAGAAGTACGGCAGAATAATAATAATAATAATAAAAATCTTAACAATTACAATAGGTTTTCAACGCTTCGCGTTTGAACCCCTAAATATAGCTGCAAGCAGCAATGACCGGGGTTCAAACGTCGCAAGACCATCTGAGCTGTCAAGACGGTTTGTGGTCAATCTGACTAGATTTCCTAATGAGCACAGTTCTGTGAAATTTCTACTCTGTGCAAACAATGAATAGAAATCCCACATAAAAAGATTTTCTAGCCTGATGGTGCCTCTTGTGGACAAAAGTAGTATTACAGCTTTTCTAAGATTTTAAAATGTACATCGTTTGTAATTTATTGTGAGCCCTATGAGCATCAGAAATACATGAGACCTGACACATTTCTTCAAAATGACTTGTTCTTAACATGTTCACAGATCTGTGACGTTTCTCTTGAGGACAAAACTAGTATTACAGCTTTTCTAAGATTTTAAAATGTGGATCGTTTATAATTTATTGTGAGCCGTACGAGCATCAGAAATACATGAAACCTCACAAGTTTCTTCATAATGTCTTGTTCTTAACATTTACACAGTTTTGTGAAGTTTCTTGTTTTTGGACAAGATATATAGACATTTTAATCACAATAGGCCAAATCAGAAATATATGAAATTTTTTTTTTGCTGAACGGTTTAACTAATCGAAAATCCTTTGACAACTTTTTGCCTTGAGTGTCCCTAGATGATGCGTGTGAATTTTCAAGCCAGTGAGATTGACGGCCTATGACGAGTTCGAAAAATTTGAAATTTCAAAAATCTCCAATATTTCGCAAACAATTTGATTGACAGCAGTGGTTCTTGAGGCAAAGTTGTTCAGTATGAGGAGATCTATCAGATGATATCAATATTTTGGGGATGCGTGAAACACCACGTGAGTAGAGACGCAAAAAACTTGTTAGCACCAACGAGTGTCCGATTTTCTTCAAAATTCTGACAGACCACTAGGGCCATGAGTCAAACACGCCCATCGAGTTTCGTTCCGATCGACCTTCGTTAAGCTGGTCTAATTGATGCTCAAAGTTCATTGGCCGATGACGGTCATGTTTTTTGAGATACACCAATGTCCTCATAGACCATCATGGACCCTTGGACAAAGACCGTGCATGACAAGTCTCAGGTCAATCGGACTACCATGTGACCCTGTACAGGTGATTGAGTGTTTTTTTCGCAATATAGCGCCACCAAGTGGTCAATCATCGCAGTTTTTTTGGTGTGACCACAAATTGAGCTTATACATGACTATGTGAAGTTTGGTGAGATTATCTCTTTGCGTTCCAGAGCTATTACGATTTTAGCAAAAGTGTCTCCGCCTTATGCAAACGTTTTAGCGTGTCGTTGCAAGCGTGAATCACCGATCAAAATTATTTGAATAACTTTTGGTCATGAGAGTCTCTAGATGATATGTGTGAAGTTTCGCGTTATTTGGACAAACGGTCTATGAGGAGTTCGAAAACTTTTTTTTTCAGAAAATTCAAAATGGCGGAAAATTTTTATAGGCGGAAATGAAATCGGAGATATACATTTTTTAAGTTTTGAGCCAAGGATTCCAGAGATATAAGACACTTGAGTGTACGACAAACGGTTTACGAGTTATGAACATGTACGCGTTTGTAGTCGCTGTAGCGCCACCTATAGCCCGATTTGCGTCATATTTTGATACGTTCTCCCCAAATTGAGACCTACCATCTGACAAAGTTTCAAGTCTCTAGACCTTACGGTTTGGTCTGCACGAGACACATTACGGCAGAAGAATAATAATAATAATAATAATAATAATAAAAATCCTAACAATTACAATAGGTTTTCAACGCTTCGCGTTTGAACCCCTAATAATAATAAAAATCCTAACAATTACAATAGGTTTTCAACGCTTCGCGTTTGAACCCCTAATAATAAGAACCGGAACAAAAACAATAGGTGCCTCCGCACCTTCGGTGCTTGGCCCCTAAATATAGCTGCTAGCAGCCATCACGGGGCCAAGCGCAAGGAGGGCATTAAATGTCATGCCGACATGGCTGGCATCATCAGACCAACGGCAGTAAGAATCTAAAGACATTTCAATATGACTTAAGTCTAAATGGCTGAAAAATCAACAATACGGTCTTTAGTAGTTCGATTTAATGGTTTATCACGTTCGACCAACAGGCAGCGCTGTAACCAAATTGTAGTGTCAATTCATGTGGTACATTGGGTAAATTGGGTAAACCATGGCTGACAGAGCACTAAAGTCATGTGTTTGTTAAACATAGCATCTTATAAGAAAAATCGAAATGGCAGACGCTCAAAATGCCCGATATGGGAATATTTGCTATCACAGGACTCGGCATGACCCACTGGATCTAAAGAGACCAGTTTCATGATTTTTGGCCAAAGGGTTCAGAAGTTATAAGCAAAAAAGTCAGTTTTTGATAACTCCTGACCACTAGGGGGCACAGCGCCAAAACTCTGCAGGTAGCCTCAAACCATGATTGACATAACACACACCTAGTTTGGTCAGAAAAGGCTAATGCATTGGGGAGATAAAGCCTCAATTTCATTTTGGCGACTTTTACCTCAGATTCTTTCGCGAGTTATTCGTAAACGGTTTGACGAATCAACTTTCTTTATATATCGTTTTGTCCACATTGTCGGGAGATGATGTGGTTCAATTTTCGTGAACATCGGACGAACGGCCTAGGAGGAGTTCGACAAAGTAGGTTTTTCATAAAATTCAAAATGGCGGGAAAATCTTCATGACGGAAAATGACGTCATAGGGTGCAATCGAATCGTCTTGAGCCAAGGAATCAGTGGACAAAAGAATTTTGTTTCTAGGACATACGGTTCAAAAGTTATTTACGTAAACGTGAGTGCAACTTTGGACAGTTGGTGGCGCTAGAGAGATTGAGTTAGAGACTTCAATTTTGCTATGGTCAATGATTGGACTCTCCTTTATCAGTGTGCCAACTTTTTTTCATTTTCCCGCTTACGGTTCTATGGGCTGTCATAGACTTCAATGGCAGAAGAAGAATAATAATAATAATAAATATAGCTGCAAGCAGCAATGACCGGGGTTCAAACGTAGCAGGACCATCTGAGCTGTCATGACTGTTTGTGGTCAATCTGACTATTTCTCCTAATGAGCACAGTTCTGTGAAGTTTCTACTTTGTGTAAACAATGTATAGACATCTTTCAAAGATGTTCAGAATGAGAAGATCAAATGATATTGACATTGTGAACTGAACATATGAACAGTTATGTCGGTGTATGTCGAAACAACATGTCTTTAAACTGAAAATGGAATAAATGTATTTCCTAGCCTGACAGTGACTCTTGTGGACAAAAGTAGTGTCCCAGCTTTTCTAATTTTTTTCTTGATGGATAGTTAATAATTTACTCTGAGCCCTATGAGCATCAGAAATACATGAAACCCAACACATTTCTTCAAAATGACTTGTTCTTAACATTTACACAGTTTTGTGAAGTTTCTTGTTTATGGACATGATAAATAGACATTTTATTCACAATAAGCCAGACCAAAAATATATGAAAAATTGTATCTGTTGAACGGTTTAAGTAATCAAAACTCCTTTGACAACTTTTTGCCTTGAGTGTCCCTAGATCAGTGTTTCCAAACCCTGTTCCTGGAGGCACACCAACACTACAGGATTTATTGGAAATGTAATAGCTATTAGAAGAAAGGGATATACTATGATCAATGGGTTTAAATATGCCATAACTTTATCTGGCATGGGAACATTCAGGCGTAGTCGCTTATGAATGAATAATTTAATTAATTTAATATAATTTACTGTGTATTTATGGATAAGTGTAGTAAAGAAGGCATTCAGAAATGCAATTTAAATGTTATCGTGTAATGTAAAACATACTTGGGTTTATCAGTAGATGTAATCGCTTGCTGTTTTTGTAATGCGGGCAAAAATATACTATGAATGGGTTGTTTGTCTTTTTAAGTTTTGGTCCTGCAGTTATCGTTAGTTGATCAAAAAGGTGTTTAGATGGCACTATAAGCCAAGTGTGTCAGAAAGAGCTAATACGAAGAAGAGCAAGAGGTGCATGTGTGACATCTTGAAAGCCATCCAGTTAAACAGCTCCTGAAAGAATGTTGGGAATATGAATATAAATAAGTAGCAAGCTTTGGTTGGGTAGTAAGGAAGGAGACAAACAACTTGGGACTGAAAGTAATAGTAATAGTACCTGCTGTTCCATTACTGGCTATCCGGTATGGAACATATGCTCATAGAATATAAACCTAACAGATCACTAAGATCATCAGGATCAAGTCACTTAGTAATACCCAGGGTTCACTCAAAGCAAGGAGAGTCTGCTTTTAGCTGTTACGCCAGCCGCAGCTGGAACCAGCTTCCAGAAGAGATCAGGTGTGCTCCAACAGTAGCCACATTCAAGATTCAAAACACATCTTTTTACCTATGCATTTGCAGATTGAGCACTGTGCTATGTCCGAACTGTTTGCATTTTATTTTATACGTATTATCTTTTTATTCTTTTAATCATTTTTAATGTTTTATTTTTATCATTCTTCTTTATGTAAAGCACTTTGAATTACCATTGTGTATGAAATGTGCTATACAAATAAACTTGCCTTGCCTTGCCTTGCCTTGCCTTGCCTATCCCTCCTTGGATGTATCCTATGCCACTAATTGATTTCCAAATACATAAAGAAATTAAGAAAATAAACATACCAACTGAGAGTATAGTTCAACATTACATGAGCAGAGAGTACTATTCAGTATTACAGGTATTTACAGATGGGTCAAAGGAGCCTGGCTGTGGTAAAACTGCAGCAGCAGTATTCATCCCTACTTTAAAAAAAATTGTGAAAAGAATATCGGATCATGTGTCAGTATTTGCAACTGAAATTTTAGCAATCATATTGGCATTAGAGTGGATTGAAGAAGTTCAGCCAAGTAGAACTGTTATCTGCACTGAGTCAATGGCTACGATCACTAGCTTATTGATTGGAAAATCTGAATCAAGATTTAATTTTTAAAGTATTGCAAAGTTTATTTACAGCAAGACAGTTAGGGATAGAGATATGCTTCCTCTGGGTGCCAGCACATGTCTGTGTGGATGGAATTGAGGAGGTAGATCGACTAGCAAAGGAAGCATTAAATAATTCACAAATTGAAGTCAATGTATCTTTAAGTAAATCCGAAGTCAAAAGAGTGATCTTCATTGAAGTAAATAAGAAATGGCAAAATGAATGGAATATTAGTGGCAAAGGAAGACATCTGTATCAGATTCAAGAGTGTGTTGGAAAGGAGAGGAAAAGATATGGTAATAGGAGAAAATACATCATCATCACCAGGCTAAGAATTGGGTACACTGCTTTAAATTATAGTCTTAATAAAATTGGAAAGCATGAAACAGGGAAATGCGATAAATGCGGAGAAGAAGAAACCTTGCATCATATTATTTTTGAATACACTGCATATGATAGGGAGAGACAACATCTAAATAAAGAATTAGAAAGTATGGGAATTCATCCAAGTTTATTAAAATATATATTAGGAAAGAACTTAAGACAATCAAGAATTCAAGATATGTTATTTAAATATAAAAAAAAAAAAACGAGAATAATAAATAGAATTTAGTTGTTTTTTTTTACTGGTATTATTATTATTTATTTTTTCACTTATTTTTTCTTATACCAAAGAAGTCCAAGAATCGTGCCCAAACCGTTGTGAAATGTACACTGTACAATGCAATAGGCAGTAAGAGTGGCTTTTCAGGATCCAACCGAGTGTCATGGCAAAGGCTGTGAATACTTCTGTACATGTGAGTTGTTTTATTAATAAATTGGCAAATTTTTCAAACAAACTTCTTTGACATTGTCATTTTTTGTAGAATTTTGACAACAGGAAACATGGAAACGGGAAATGCAATTCAACATCACATTAAAATATTTAGGGCAACAGATTATCACAAATGTATGATGTTTATTGAACACAATATACAGTCATTGAATATATTTGGGTTCAGTGTAAACACTGCAAACATAAATTGTGCAGATCAAACACATTATAAACATTCCAATATGGAGCATTACCATAAGGTTATAAAATTAATTTACTGCCACATAAAAGTTTTTTAATTTACTTATTGAACAACAAGGAACACTACAATAGCATCGACAAGAAGACTGTCCAATGCTTGATGATGGGAAACTGTTGAAGGATGGACACAGGTAAAGAGGAATAATGAATCACATCAGAATATGAAAATGGTTTGACCGTTAGATTGGAGTCATTCTAAACAACTGTGCGGGAATACATAATATAAAAAGTTAAAACTTATTAGTAAACCTCAGGCAACACAGGCTGAGAGCGATGCATATTGCTACAAACTAACCTACTTTACCATCCAGTTCACGCACATGTTAGAGTTGTAAACTGGAAATAATCATTATCATTATCAAACGAACTACAATACAGAAACCTATAAATACGTAAACATTATTATTATTACTATAAGCTTTACTTTCGTGTTGTTAGTTAGCCAGTTCCTGCATTCTCCTGAACGCGCTTGCGTCTAAACGGAAGTAAAGCTTTGAGTTAAAACGGAAGTTGCGTGACGTCATGTGAAAAGGGTGTATTTGGGTTAGTGATAAGAGTGAATTCCCCAAATGATTGTAAAGAAATTATTGTGAGTGTACAATAATGTTATATATATATATATATATATATATATATATATATATATATATATATATATATATATATATATATATATATATATATATATATATATATATTATAGGTATAGCCTATAATAGTAGTAGTGTTATTATTATATATAATATTATAATATATATATATATATATATATATATATATATATATATATATATATATATATATATATATATATATATATATATATATATATATATATATATATATATATATATACAGGACAGGAGAGAACCTTATTGGCTAAACTGAACCATAATTAAAATGTAAACATTACATATTATACTTTATTGTAAAGTTAGTTTTAATGTAAAAAATAATAAAATAACATTTCTAGTCAAAAAATAAAAACCCTCCAGTTGCATCAAAAACTAGCCCAAATTTTTATCAACCAGACAAATGCATTTTCCCCGGTCGGACGTGACCAAAAGGAGCCCAATTGGGCAGGAATCCGCTCAATCTGGCAACACAGCACAAGAGGCGCGAGGTTTTGAACCAGCTTTATGCGGAAGTGACAGGAATGAAGCAATGACGTAATCAACAGAAACCGAGGCCTCGTTTGTCATCGTCACGTGATTTTCGCGGAAACGATACACGCCTCGAATCGGGGCTTCATCTGTAACGCCCCTTTTTGCTCGACACAAACTCCGGAGCCTCGCTTCAGATGACCCATCACTAGAGGTGAGTTTGAGTGTGTTTGTCGATCTTTAAGAGGTGCG
Organism: Rhodeus uyekii; assembly: GCA_037043235.1. Lineage (NCBI taxonomy): Eukaryota > Metazoa > Chordata > Actinopteri > Cypriniformes > Acheilognathidae > Rhodeus > Rhodeus uyekii. The sequence goes on from JAWRVZ010001030.1 coordinate 44,065, forward strand.
ACTTTAAGTTGAGAAAAGGTAAGCGATCTCCAACAAAACATCTAGAATGGGCAAATGTGAATAGTGGATGTAAGAAAGTGTAGACATACTAGGATTGTGACAGTTTGAGGATGGTGTGAATGTCCGGAGAGAGTTGATCGCGTGGATAAAAGCTGAGACACGAGAAACTGGCTAAAACTAGCCATCTCGATTAAAACTGTATTCATATTAATAATTAACAGCGTCTGGGTTTTGCTAGATACCTTTATAGACTTTTACTGAACTTTTGAGTGAGAAAAGTGAATGTATTACTTGAGTCTGTCGAGAGAAGAGAACAAAGAAAGTGTGATCGAGGCCTAACATGACTCGCCATAGTTTGGACAAATCTGATTTCACTCGATCTGTTTAGATACGAGTCTCAATCGAACTATAACTGATAATAATTAACATAATTATTCAATAGCATTTTTACATGAAATCTATGAATAATTACTTTATTAATTTTATTTTTTTGAAAGGGTTGTGTATTTGTCTTTTTACTATGAAATACATTAAGTATTTTAAACTTTGTTTTTAACAAATTATACTACTCATCATGACATGTAAGATGTGTGTACAGTAATAATTACAAAATGTGTAATAATTACAAGTACAAATTTAGGCTTTTATTTTGAAGCTCTACCTGTGCACAAATAAGCAGAAGCCACCATTATTCTAAATGATTGTAAATAATGTGGCGTGCTGTGTAATTGTGCTTAAATGTAAAGTCCAGAGATGTAGTTGTAAATATAGCAATGTGAAAAAGGCACGCATGGAATTGCCATATTTACAGAAAGACTTTTAGTTGTGCCAATAATAATTTAAGAAAGGCGAATGTGATGTGTATTTATGTAAAAACGTAGTAAAGAATGGATTGTGAAGCTTTATGTGTGTTGTTATTATTACAAAATTAAAGTTATTAAAAGTTATTCAGTTGATTAAAACGGTAAGCAAAGCGCCTTGTGGATTTCTTCATTTAATCTGATCAATCCGTGCTTTATTCATGCTCATCCACAATGATCCTGATTTAGTTTCCAGTATTGCCGTGCTAGCTGATATATTTCTGTGGTTATTTTTGGGAAACGAGAGTGTAAAGTTGCAGTTTCAATTGAACACTGGGTATAGTCATTGTGAAGCGATATAACACAAAAATAACTGGGTCATTCTACGAAACGGGTGCCATTTGTGTCCGCAGTGTTTGATGAGATGCTTAAGGTACCTCAAATGTACCAAAGTGTGTTTCCAAAGCTCAAAGTTATTAATTCAAGTTTTCTTGTTAACATGGTG
>JAWRVZ010001031.1:0-45363 GCA_037043235.1 Rhodeus uyekii
AGATGCAATGTTTAACAAACACATGACTTTAGTGCTCTGTCAGCAATGGTTTACCCAATTGAAAGCAAACTTTGCTTGTGTCAATGTCACCACACTCTCAATGTACCACATGAATTGACACTACAATTTGGTTACAGCGCTGCCTGTTGGTCGAACGTGATACATTTTTCAGCCATTTAGACTTAAGTCATATTGAAATGTCTTTAGATTCTAATTGCCGTTGGTCTGATGATGCCAGCCATGTCGGCATGACATTTAATGCCCTCCTTGCGCTTGGCCCCGTGATGGCTGCTAGCAGCTATATTTATTATTCATCTTCTTCTTCTTCTTCTTCTTCTTCTTCTTCCGCCATGGAAGTCTATGTAAGGCCATAGAACCGTTTGCGGGAAAATGATAAAATTTGGCACACTGATAGAGGACAAGCCAATCATTGACCATAGCAAATTTGAAGTCTCTAACTCAATGTCTCTAGCGCCACCAACTGTCCAAAGTTGCACTCACGTTTACGTAAATAACTCTTGAACCGTATGACCTAGAAACAAAATTCTTTCGTCCACTAATTCCTTGGCTCATGACGATTCGATTGCACCCTATGACGTCATTTTCCGTCATGAAAATTTTCCCGCCATTTTGAATTTTACGAAAAACCTACTTTTTCGAACTCCTCCTAGGCCGTTTTTCCGATTTCAACGAAAATTGAACCACATCATCTCCAGACAATGTGGACAAAAATTTATCCAAAGAAAGTTGATATGTCAAACCGTTTACGAATAACTCGCGAAAGAATCCGACGTAATGGTCGCAAAAATGAAATTGAGGCTTTATCTCCGCAACGCATTAGCGTTTTCTGACCAAACTAGGTGTGTGTTATGTCAATCATGATCTGAGGCTACCTGCAGAGTTTTGGCGCTGTGCCCCCTAGTGGTCAAGAGATATGAAAAAGTTAAATATTTGATTATAACTTCTGAACGCTGGCCAAAAATAATAAAACTGGTCTCTTTAGATTCAGTGCATCATGCCGAGTAGTGCGATACCAAATTTTCCCATATCGGCCATTTTGAGCGTCGGCCATTTTGAATATTGTCATAAATTGCTATATTTAACAAAGATATTGGCGTATCGTTACGAAACTCAATATGTGTCTTCGGCACCTAACCTTGATACGACTCAAAAAGTTTCGAGGCAGCACCCCCTTGTGGTCAAAAATTATAACCAAATATACAAATATGCTAATAACTTTTGAGTGCGTTAACCTATGGTAAAACAAATTATCTTTATACGTTCCTTGGGTCAAACCGAGAACACAGATACCAAATTTGTCATAGTCGGCCAAACTTCTTGTCCACCATGTTGTTTTTCTTTAAAAACCTACTTTTTCGAACTCCTCCCAGACCGTTTGTCCAATTTTCAACAAAATTAAACCACATCAAAAATGAATTTCCAGACCATCTTGACAAAAAGTTATCCAAAGAAAGTTGATATGTCAAACCGTTTACGAATAACTCGCGAAAGAATCTGACGTAATGGTTGCAAAAATGAAATTGAGGCTTTATCTCCGCAACGCATTAGCGTTTTCTGACCAAACTAGGTGTGTGTTATGTCAATCATGGTTTGAGGCTACCTGCAGAGATTTGGCGCTCTGCCCCCTAGTGGTCAGGAGATATTTAAAAACTGACATTTTTGATTATAACTCCTGAACGCTTTGTCTAAAAATCATGAAACTGCTGTCTTTGGATCCAGTGGGACATGCCGAGCCCTGTGATACCAAATTTTCCCATATCGGCCATTTTGAGCGTCTGCCATTTCGATTTTTCTTATAAGATGCTATGTTTAACAAACTGTCAGCAATGGTTTACCCAATTGAAAGCAAACTCTGCATGTGTCAATGTCACCACACTCTCAATGTACCACATGAATTGACACTACAATTTGGTTACAGCGCTGCCTGTTGGTCGAACGTGATAAACCATTGAAATCAAATTACTAAAGACCATTGTTGATTTTTCAGCCATTTGTCATATTGAAATGTCACTGATCTCAATGTATTGCCGTTGGTCTGATGATGCCAGCCATGTCGGCATGACATTTAATGCCCTCCTTGCGCTTGGCCCCGTGATGGCTGCTAGCAGCTATATTTATTATTATTATTATTCTGCCGTACTTCTTATCGTGCAGACCAAACCATAAGGTCTAGAGACTTGAAAGTTAGTCAGATGGTAGGTCTCATTGCCGTTTGGGGAGAAAGTATCAAAATATGACGCAAATCGGGCAATAGGTGGCGCTACAGCGACTACAAACGCGTACACGCTTATAACACGTAAACCGTTTGTCGTAGACTCAAGTGTCTTATATCCCTGGAATCCTTGGCTCAAGACTTAAAAAATGTATATCTCCGATTTCATTTCCGCCTATAAAAATTTTCCGCCATTTTGAATTTTCTGAAAAAAATTTTTTTCGAACTCCTCATAGGCCGTTTGTCCAAATCACGCAAAATTTCCCACGCATCATCTAGAGACTCTCATGACCAAAAGTTGTCAAAGGAATTTTGATCGGTGATTCACGCTTGCAACAAGACAATAAAACGTTCGCATAAGGCGGAGACACTTTTGCTAAAATCGTAATACCTCTGGAACGCAAAGAGATAATCTCACCAAACTTCACATAGTCATGTATAACATCAATATGTGGTCACACCAAAGAAACTGCGATGATTGACCACTTGGTGGCGCTATATTGCGAAAAAAACACTCAATCACCTGTACAGGGTCACATGGTAGTCCGATTGACCTGAGACTTGTCATGCACAGTCTTTGTCCAAGGGTCCATGATGATCTATGAGGACATTGGTGTATCTCAAAAAACATGACCGTCATCGGCCAATGAACTTTGAGCATCAATTAGACTAGCTTAACGAAGGTCGATCGGAACAAAACTCGATGGGCGTGTTTGACTCATGGCCCTAGTGGTCTGTCAGAATTTTGAAGAAAATCGGACACTAGTTGGCGCTAACGAGTTTTTTGCGTCTCTACTCACGTGGTGTTTCACGCATCCACAGAATATTGATATCATCTGATAGATCTCCTCATACTGAACAACTTTGCCTCAAGAACCACTGCTGTCAATCAAATTGTTTGCGAAATATTGGGGATTTTTTAAATTTCAAATTTTTCGAACTCGTCATAGGCCGTCAATCTCACTGGCTTGAAAATTCACACGCATCATCTAGGGGCACTCAAGGCAAAAAGTTGTCAAAGGATTTTCGATTAGTTAAACTGTTCAGCAGATACAATTTTTCATATATTTCTGATTTGGCCTATTGTGATTAAAATGTCTAAATATCTTGTCCACAAACAAGAAACTTCACAAAACTGTGTAAATGTTAAGAACAAGTCATTTTGAAGAAACGTGTGAGGTTTCATGTATTTCTGATGCTCATAGGGCTCACAATAAATTATAAACACTCTATATTTTAAAATCTTAGAAAAGCTGTAATTCTAGTTTTGTCCACAAGAGAAACGTCACAGAACTGTGAACATGTTAAGAACAAGTCATTTTGAAGAAATGTGTCAGGTCTCATGTATTTCTGATGCTCATAGGGCTCACTATATTTTAAAATAAATAATAAACGATCTATATTTTAACATCTTAGAAAAGCTGTAATACTACTTTTGTCCACAAGAGGCACCGTCAGGCTAGAAAATCTTTTCATGTGGAGAACATGTCAGATTGACATAGACTGACATAACAGTTCAGATGATATGATGTGTGGTGTTAAACATATCCACACTATATTAATATCATTTGATAGATCTTCCTATAGTGAAAAAATGTGTAATATGATATGTCTATATATCGTTTACACAAACTAGAAACTTCATAAAGATGTGTTTATGTGGAGAACAAGTCAGATTGACATAGATCGACATTACAGTTCAGATGTTCAGTTCACAATATTGATATCATTTGATCTTCTCATTCAGAACATCTTTGAAAGATGTCTATACATTGTTTGCACAAAGTAGAAACTTCACAGAACTGTGCACATTAGGAGAACTAGTCAGATTGACCACAAACCGTCTTGACAGCTCAGATGGTCTTGCGACGTTACATTGTTTGTAGAAACTTCACAGAACCCCGGTGACATTGCTTGACTTGCAGCTTATATTTATTATTATTAGGGGCCAAGCACCGAAGGTGCGGAGGCACCTATTGTTTTTGTTCCGGTTCCTATTATTATTATTCTTCTTCTGCCATTGAAGTCTATGGCAGCCCATAGAACCGTAAACGGGAAAATGAAAAAAAGTTGGCACACTCATAAAGGACAGTCCAATCATTGACCATAGCAAAATTGAAGTCTCTAACTCAATCTCTATAGCGCCACCAACGGTCCAAAGTTGCACTCACGTTTACGTAAATAACTTTTGAACCGTATGACCTAGAAACAAAATTCTTATGTCCACTGATTCCTTGGCTCAAGACGATTCAATTGCACCCTATGACGTCATTTTCCGTCATGAAATTTTTCCCGCCATTTTGAATTTGAACTTTTTTTCCTAGGCCGTCCGATTTGAAAAACCTACTTTTTCGAACTCCTCCTAGGCCGTTTTTCCGATTTCAACGAAAATTGAACCACATCATCTCCAGACAATGTGGACAAAAAGTTATCCAAAGAAAGTTGATATGTCAAACCGTTTACGAATAACTCGCGAAAGAATCTGACGTACTGGTCGCAAAAATGAAATTGAGGCTATATCTCCGCAACGCATTTGCGTAGTCAGACCAAAATTGGTGGGTGTCATAGTAGTCATGATCTGAGGCTACCTGCAGAGTTTTGGCGCACTGCCCCCTAGTGGTCAGGAGATATAAAAAAGTGAGTTTTTTGCTCGTAACTTCTGAACACTTTGTTCAAAAATCATAAAACTGGTCTCTTTAGATTCAGGGCATCATGCTGAGTCGTGTGATACCAAATTTTCTTATATCTGCCATTTTGGGTGTCGGCCATTTTGAAATTTGTCGTAAAATGCTATATTTTACAAACACATTGGCGTATCATTACGCAACTCAGTATGTGTCTTTGGGACCTTGATTTGAACCTACACCAAAAGTTTCGGGGCAGCGCCACCTTGTGGTCAAAAGTTATAACACAATTTCCTAAAATGCTAATAACTTTTGATTTCATTAAGCTATTTTAAAACAAATGATCTTAATATGTTCCTTGGGTCACACCGAGAACACAGATACCAAATTTGACATAGTTTGCCTAAATTTCATATCCGCCATGTTGTTTTCTTCAAAAACCTACTTTTTCAAACTCCTCCTAGACCGTTTGTCCGATTTTCACCAAAATCGAATCGTATCATATTCAGACTGTGCTGACAAAAAGTTATGGATTTCGTGTCGATAGACAAAACCGTTTTCATATACCGCAATTACAAATTTGAGGTAGTGATGACAAAATGACTTTAATGCTTTAAGTCAGTAATGTTTTGTCCAAATAACACCAAACTTTGCAGATTTCATTGTAACATTACTCGGACCCAATTCTAACAATTTGGAAACAGCGCCAACTATTGGTCCAAAGCGCTAAACTTTTCATTCAAATTACAGTGTCTGTATTAATGATTTTTCAGCCATTTAGCCTAAAATCATATTAAAATGCATTTAGTTGTTGATTACTTCAATTGCTCTTATGCTGCCGGCCACGTCAATGCCCTGTTTGTGCTTGGCCCCGTCATTGCTGCTTGCAGCTATATTTATTATTATTATTATTATTCTGCCGTACTTCTTATCGTGCAGACCAAACCGTAAGGTCTAGAGACTTGAAAGTTGGTTAGATGGTAGGTCTCAATTTGGGGAGAACGTATCAAAATATGACGCAAATCGGGCAATAGGTGGCGCTACAGCGACTACAAACGCGTACACGCTCATAACTCGTAAACCGTTTGTCGTAGACTCAAGTGTCTTATATCCCTGGAATCCTTGGCTCAAGACTTAAAAAATGTATATCTCCGATTTCATTTCCGCCTATAAAAATTTTCCGCCATTTTGAATTTTCTGAAAAAAAAATTTTTCGAACTCCTCATAGGCCGTTTGTCCAAATCACGCAAAATTTCCCACGCATCATCTAGAGACTCTCATAACCAAAAGTTGTCAAAGGAATTTTGATCGGTGATTCACGCTTGCAACAAGACAATAAAACGTTCGCATAAGGCGGAGACACTTTTGCTAAAATCGTAATACCTCTGGAACGCAAAGAGATAATCTCACAAAACTTCACATAGTCATCTATAAGATCAATATGTGGTCAAACCAAAAAAACTGCGATGATTGACCACTTGGTGGCGCTATATTGCGAAATAAACACTCAATCACCTGTACAGGGTCACATGGTAGTCCGATTGACCTGAGACTTGTCATGCACGGTCTTTGTCCAAGGGTCCATGATGGTCTATGAGGACATTGGTGTATCTCAAAAAACATGACCGTCATCGGCCAATGAACTTTGAGCATCAATTAGACTAGCTTAACGAAGGTCGATCGGAACGAAACTCGATGGGCGTGTTTGACTCATGGCCCTAGTGGTCTGTCAGAATTTTGAAGAAAATCGGACACTAGTTGGCGCTAACGAGTTTTTTGCGTCTCTACTCACGTGGTGTTTCACGCATCCACAGAATATTGATATCATCTGATAGATCTCCTCATACTGAACAACTTTGCCTCAAGAACCACTGCTGTCAATCAAATTGTTTGCGAAATATTGGAGATTTTTGAAATATAAAATTTTTCAAACTCGTCATAGGCCGTCAATCTCACTGGCTTGAAAATTCACACGCATCATCTAGGGACACTCAAGGCAAAAAGTTGTCAAAGGATTTTCGATTAGTTAAACCGTTCAGCAGATACAATTTTTCATATATTTCTGATTTGGCCTATTGTGATTAAAATGTCTATATATCTTGTCCAAAAACAAGAAACTTCACAAAACTGTGTAAATGTTAAGAACAAGACATTATGAAGAAACTTGTGAGGTTTCATGTATTTCTGATGCTCGTACGGCTCACAATAAATTAAAATCTTTCTATATTTTAAAATATTAGAAAAGCTGTAATACTATATTTGTCCACAAGAAAAACGTCACAGATCTGTGAACATGTTAAGACCAAGTCATTTTGAAGAAATGTGTCAGGTCTCATGTATTTCTGATGCTCATAGGGCTCACAATAAATTACAAACGATCTACATTTTAAAATCTTAGAAAAGCTGTAATACTACTTTTGTCCACAAGAGGCACCGTCAGGCTAGAAAATCTTTTTACGTGGAGAACAAGTCAGATTGACATAGACTGACATAACAGTTCTGAAGACATGACATACGGTGTTAAACACATGCACGTAATATTAATATCATTTGAGAGATATTCCCATACTGAAAAAATGTGTAACATGTCTATATCGTTTACACAAACTAGACACTTCTTAAAGCTGTGTATATGTGGAGAACAAGTCAGATTGACATAGAATGACATAAACCAACATAACAGTTCAGATGTTCAGTTCACAATATTAATATCATTTGATCTAATACTGAACATTTTTGTAAGATGTCTATACATTGTTTGCACAAAGCATAAAATTCACAGTACTGTGCACATTAGGAGAACTGGTCAGAATGACAAAAAAATGTCATAACAGCTCTGATGTTCCTGCTACGTTTGAACCCCGGTCATTGCTGCTTGCAGCTATATTTAGGGGTTCAAACGCGAAGCGTTGAAAACCTATTGTAATTGTTAGGATTTTTATTATTATTAGGGGCCAAGCACCGAAGGTGCGGAGGCACCTATTGTATTTGTTCCGGTTCCTATTATTATTATTATTCTTCCGCTTCTTCCGCTTCCGCCATGGGAGTCTATGGCAGGCCATAGAACCGTTTGCGGGAAAATGATGAAATTTTGCACACTGATAGAAGACAGTCCAATCATTGACCATAGCAAATTTGAAGTCTCTAACTCAATGTCTCTAGCGCCACCAACTGTCCAAAGTTGCACTCACGTTTACGTAAATAACTTTTGAACCGTATGTCCTAGAAACAAAATTCTTTTGTCCACTGATTCCTTGGCTCAAGACGATTCGATTGCACCCTATGACGTCACTTTCCGTCATGAAAATTTTTCCGCCATTTAGAATTTTATGAAAAACCTACTTTTTCGAACTCCTCCTAGGCCCTTTGTCCGATTTTCACGAAAATTGAACCACATCATCTCCTGACCATGTTGACAAAAAGTTATTAAAAGAAAGTTGACTCGTCAAACCGTTTACGAATAATTTGCGAAAGAATTAGACAAAATGGCCGCAGAAATGAAAGCTAGGTTATATCTCCGCAACGCATTAGCGTATTCTGACCAAACTTGGTGTGTGTTATGGCAATCATGGTCTGAGGCTACCTGCAGAGTTTTAGCGCTCTGCCCCCTAGTGGTCTGGAGATATGAAAAAGTGAAATATTTGCTTATAACTTCTGAATGCTTCGACCAAAAATCATAAAACTGGTCTCGTTAGATTCAGGGCATCATGCCGAGTCGTGCGATACTAAATTTTCCCATATCGGCCATTTTGAGGGTCGGCCATTTTGAATTTTGTCATAAATTGCTATATTTAACAAACACATTGGCGTATCGTTACGAAACTCGATATGTGTCTTCGGCACCTGGGCCTGATACAACACAAAAAGTTTTGAGGCAGCGCCCCCTTGTGGTCAAAAGTTATAAACAAATTTACAAAAATGCTAATAACTTTTGAACACGTTAACCTATGGTAAAATAAGTTGTCTTTATACGTTCCTTGGGACAAACCGAGAACACAGATACCAAATTTGTCATTGTCGGCCAAACTTCCTGTCCGCCATGTTGTTTTTCTTTAAAAACCTACTTTTTCGAACTCCTCCCACACCGTAAGTCCAATTTTCACCAAAATTGAATCATAACATCTTCAGACCATGCTGACAAAAAGTTATTAAAATAAAGTTGATTCGTCTAACAGGTTTCGATAAAATTGCGAACGAATTTGACCAAATGGCCACCAAATAAAGCGAGGCTATATCTCCGCAACGCATTAGCGTATTCTGACCAAACTTTCTGTGTCATGTCAATCATGATCTGAGGCTACCTGCAGAGTTTTGGCGCTCTGCCCCCTAGTGGTCAGGAGATATGAAAAACTGACATTTTTTATTATAGCTCCTGAACGCTTTGTCCAAAAATCATGAAACTGCTGTCTTTAGATTCAGTGCATCATGCCGAGTCCTGCGATACCAAATTTTCCCATATCGGCCATTTTCAGCGTCAGCTATTTAGAATTTTGTCATGAAATGCTATGCTTAACAAACACATGACTTTAAAGCTGTATGTCAACAATGCTTTACCCTATTGACACCAAACTTTGCATGTGTCATTGTCACCTCACTCTGGATAAGCCACGTGATTTGACATATCAGTTTGGTTACAGAGCTGCCTGTTGGTCAAACGTGATAAACCGTTAAATCGAATTACTAAAGACCGTATTGATGGTTTTTCAGCCATTTAGACTGAAGTCATATTGAAATGTCTTTAGATGCTTCCTGCTGTTGGTCTGATGCTGCCAGCCATGTCGGCATGACATTTAATGCCTTCTTTGTGCTTGGCCCCGTCATGGCTGCTTGCAGCTATATTTATTATTAGGGGCCAAGCACCGAAGGTGCGGAGGCACCTATTGTTTTTGTTCCGGTTCTTATTATTATTATTATTATTATTATTATTATTCTTCCACCCAGAAGTCAATGGCAGCCCATAGAACCGTATGCAGGAAAATGATGAAATTTGGCACACACATAGAGGACAGTCCAATCATTGACCACACCAATTTTGGAGTCTCTACCTCAATCCCTCTAGCGCCACCAACTGTCCAAAGTTACACTTACATTTATGCTAATAACTCTTGAACCATAAGGGCTAGAAACAAAATTCCTTTGTCCACTGATTCCTTGGCTCACGCTGATTCGATTGCACCCTATGACGTCATTTTCCGTCATGAAAATTTTTCCGCAATTTTGAATTTTATGAAAAACCTACTTTGTCGATCTCCTCCTAGGCCGTTTGTCTGATTTTCACAATTCGATTGCACCCTATGACGTCAAAATTGAACCACATCATCTCCAGACTATGGAGACAAAAAGTTATGAGAATCAAGTTGATTGGTCAAACCGTTTTTGATAAACATGCGAAAGAGTTCGACGAATTTGCCGCAAAAATGAACTTGAGGCTATATCTCCGCAACGCATTTGCATATTCAGACCAAAATTGGTGTGTGTCATAGTAGTCATAATCTGAGGCTACCTGCAGAGTTTTGGCGCACTGCCCCCTAGTGGTCAGGAGATATAAAAAATTGACTTTTTTGCTTATAACTTCTGAACACTTTGGTCAAAAATCATAAAACTGGTCTCTTTAGATTCAGGGCATCATGCTGAGTCGTGCGATACCAAATTTTCTTATATCGGCCATTTTGGGCGTCGGCCATTTTGAAATTTGTCGTAAAATGCTATATTTTACAAACGCATTGGCGTATCATTACGAAACTCAGTATGTGTCTTTGGGACCTTGATTTGAACCTACACCAAAAGTTTCGGGGCAGCGCCACCTTGTGGTCAAAAGTTATAACACAATTTCCAAAAATGCTAATAACTTTTGATTACATTAAGCTATTTTAAAACAAATGATCTTAATATGTTCCTTGGGTCACACCGAGAACACAGATACCAAATTTGACATAGTTTGCCTAAATTTCATATCCGCCATGTTGTCTCATTCAAAAACCTACTTTTTCAAACTCCTCCTAGACCGTTTGTCCGATTTTCACCAAAATCGAATCGTATCATCTTCAGACTGTGCTGACAAAAAGTTATGGATTCCGTGTCGATAGACAAAACCGTTTTCGTATACCGCAATTACAAATTTGAGGTAGTGATGACAAAATGACTTTAATGCTTTAAGTCAGTAATGTTTTGTCCAAATAACACCAAACTTTGCAGATTTCATTGTCACATTACTCGGACCCAATTCTAACAATTTGGACACAGCGCCAACTATTGGTCTCAGCCATTTAGCCTAAAATCATATTAAAATGCATTTAGTTGTTGATTACTTCAATTGCTCTTATGCTGCCGGCCACGTCAATGCCCTGTTTGTGCTTGGCCCCGTCATTGCTGCTTGCAGCTATATTTATTATTATTATTATTAGGGGTTCAAACGCGAAGCGTTGAAAACCTATTGTAATTGTTAGGATTTTTATTATTATTATTATTATTCTGCCGTACTTCTTATCGTGCAGACCAAACCGTAATGTCTAGAGACTTGAAAGTTGGCCAGAAGGTAGGTCTCAATTTGGGGAGAACGTATCAAAATATGACCCCGATTGGCCAATAGGTGGCGCTACAGCGATCAAAATACCTAAATTGCTAATAACTCATAGACAGTTTGTCGTACACTCAAGTGTCTTATATCCCTGGAATCCTTGGCTCAAGACTTAAAAAATGTATATCTCCGATTTCATTTCCGCCTATAAAAATTTTCCGCCATTTTGAATTTTCTGAAAAAAAAATTTTTCGAACTCCTCATAGGCCGTTTGTCCAAATAATGTGAAACTTCACACATATCATCTAGAGACTCTCCTGACCAAAAGTTATTCAAATAATTTCGATCGGTGATTCAGGCTTGCAACAACACGCTAAAACGTTCGCATAGTGCGGAGACACTTTTGCTAAAATCGTAATAACTCTGGAACGCAAAGAGATAATCTCAACAAACTTCACATAGTCATGTATAAGGTAATTTTGTGGTCACACCAAAAAAACTGGGCCAGTTGACCACTTGGTGGCGCTATATTGTGAAAAAAACACTAAATCACCTGTACAGGGTCACATGTTTGTCTGATTGTTCTGAAACTTGTCATGCACGGTCTTTGTCCAATGGGCCATGATGATCTATGAGGATATTGGCGTATCTCAAAAAACATGGCCGTTATCGGCCAATGAAGTTTAAGCATAAATTAGACCAGCTTACCGAAGGTCGATCGGAACGAAACTCGATGGGTGTGTTTGACTCATGGCCCTAGTGGTCTGTCAGAATTTTGAAAAAAATCGGATACTAGTTGGCGCTAACGAGTTTTTTGCGTCTCTACTCACGTGTTGTTTCACGCATCCACACAATATTGATACCATATGATAGATCTCCTCATACTGAACAACTTTGCCTCAAGAACCACTGCTGTCAATCAAATTGTTTGTGAAATATTGGAGATTTTAGAAATTTCAACTTTTTCGAACTCGTCATAGGCCGTCACTACGATTGGCTTGAAAATTCACACGCATCATCTAGGGACACTCAAGGGAAAAAGTTATTCAAAGAATTTCGATTAGTTAAACCGTTCAGCAGATATAATTTTTCATATATTTCAGGTTTGGCCTATTGTGAATAAAAAGCCTATATATCTTGTCTACAAACAAGAAACTTCACAAAACTGTGTAAATGTTAAGAACAAGTCATTTTGAAGAAATGTGTTGGGTTTCATGTATTTCTGATGCTCATAGGGCTCACAATAAATTATAAACACTCTATATTTTAAAATCTTAGAAAATATGTAATACTACTTTTGTCCACAAGAGGCACCGTCAGGCTAGAAAATCTTTTCATGTGGAGAACAAGTCAGATTGACATAGACTGACATAACAGTTCAGATGATATGATGTGTGGTGTTAAACATATCCACACGATATTAATATAATTTGATAGATCTTCCTATAGTGAAAAAATGTGTAATATGATATGTCTATACATCGTTTACACAAACTAGAAACTTCATAAAGATGTGTTTATGTGGAGAACAAGTCAGATTGACATAGATCAACATTACAGTTCAGAAGTTCAGTTCGCAATATTACTATCATTTGATCTTCTCATTCTGAACATCTTTGAAAGATGTCTATACATTGTTTGCACAAAGTAGAAACTTCACAGAACTGTGCACATTAGGATAACTAGTCAGATTGACCACAAACAGTCATGACAGCTCAGATGGTCCCATAGAACCGTAAGCGGGAAAATGAAAAAAAGTTGGCACACTCATTAAGGACAGTCCAATCATTGACCATAGCAAAATTGAAGTCTCTAACTCAAACAGTCATGACAGCTCAGATGGTCCTGCTACGTTTGAACCCCGGTCATTGCTGCTTGCAGCTATATTTATTATTATTATTATTATTATTCTGCCGTACTTCTTATCGTGCAGACCAAACCGTAAGGTCTAGAGACTTGAAAGTTGGTCAGATGGTAGGTCTCAATTTGGGGAGAACGTATCAAAATATGACGCAAATCGGGCAATAGGTGGCGCTACAGCGACTACAAACGCGTACACGCTCATAACTCGTAAACCGTTTGTCGTACACTCAAGTGTCTTATATCCCTGGAATCCTTGGCTCAAGACTTAAAAAATGTATATCTCCGATTTCATTTCCGCCTATAAAAATTTTCCGCCATTTTGAATTTTCTGAAAAAAATTTTTTTCGAACTCCTCATAGACCATTCGTCCAAATCACACAAAATTTCACACACGTCATCTAGAGACTCTCATGACCAAAAGTTGTCAAAGGAATTTTAATCGGTGATTCACGCTTGCAACACGACAATAAAACGTTCGCATAAGGCGCAGACACTTTTGCTAGAATCGTAATAGCTCTGGAATGCAAAGAGATATTCTAACCAAACTTCACATAGTCATGTATAAGCTCAATTTGTGGTCACACCAAAAAAACTGCGATGATTGACCACTTGGTGGCACTATATTGCGAAAAAAACACTAAATCACCTGTACAGGGTCACATGGTAGTCCGATTGACCTGAGACTTGTCATGCACGGTCTTTGTCCAAGGGTCCATGATGGTCTATGAGGACATTGGTGTATCTCAAAAAACATGACCGTCATCGGCCAATGAACTTTGAGCATCAATTAGACTTGCTTAACGAAGGTCGATTGGAAAGAAACTCGATGGGCATGTTTGACTCATGGCCCTAGTGGTCTGTCAGAATTTTGAAGAAAATCGGACACTAGTTGGCGCTAACGAGTTTTTTGCGTCTCTACTCACGTGGTGTTTCACGCATCCACAAAATATTGA
This sequence comes from Rhodeus uyekii, assembly GCA_037043235.1. Classification (NCBI taxonomy): domain Eukaryota; kingdom Metazoa; phylum Chordata; class Actinopteri; order Cypriniformes; family Acheilognathidae; genus Rhodeus; species Rhodeus uyekii. The sequence goes on from JAWRVZ010001031.1 coordinate 14,191, forward strand.
TATCATCTGATAGATCTCCTCATACTGAACAACTTTGCCTCAAGAACCACTGCTGTCAATCAAATTGTTTGCGAAATATTGGAGATTTTTGAAATTTCAATTTTTCAAACTCGTCATAGGCCGTCAATCTCACTGGCTTGAAAATTCACACGCATCATCTAGGGACACTCAAGGCAAAAAGTTGTCAAAGGATTTTCGATTAGTTTAACCGTTCAGCAGATACAATTTTTCATATATTTCTGATTTGGCCTATTGTGATTAAAATGTCTATATATCTTGTCCAAAAACAAGAAACTTCACAAAACTGTGTAAATGTTAAGAACAAGACATTATGAAGAAACTTGTGAGGTTTCATGTATTTCTGATGCTCGTACGGCTCACAATAAATTATAAACCATCTACATTTTAAAATCTTAGAAAAGCTGTAATACTAGTTTTGTCCACAAGAGAAACGTCACAGATCTGTGAACATGTTAAGAACAAGCCATTTTGAAGAAATGTGTCAGGTCTCATGTATTTCTGATGCTCATAGGGCTCACAATAAATTACAAATGATCTACATTTTAAAATCTTAGAAAAGCTGTAATACTACTTTTGTCCACAAGAGGCGCCGTCAGGCTAGAAAATCTTTTCATGTGGAGAACAAGTCAGATTGACATAGACTGACATAAAAGTTCAGATGATATGATGTGTGGTGTTAAACATATCCACACGATATTAATATAATTTGATAGATCTTCCTATAGTGAAAAAATGTGTAATATGATACGTCTATACATCGTTTACACAAACTAGAAACTTCATAAAGATGTGTTTATGTGGAGAACAAGTCAGATTGACATAGATCGACATTACAGTTCAGATGTTCAGTTCACAATAATAATATCATTTGATCTTCTCATTCTGAACATCTTTGAAAGATGTCTATACATTGTTTGCACAAAGTAGAAACTTCACAGAACTGTGCACATTAGGATAACTAGTCAGATTGACCACAAACAGTCATGACATCTCAGATGGTCCTGCTACGTTTGAACCCCGGTCATTGCTGCTTGCAGCTATATTTATTATTATTAGGGGTTCAAACGCGAAGCGTTGAAAACCTATTGTAATTGTTAGGATTTTTATTATTATTATTATTATTATTATTATTATTATTATTATTATTCTGCCGTACTTCTTATCGTGCAGACCAAACCGCAAGGTCTAGAGACTTGAAAGTTGGTTAGATGGTAGGTCTCAATTTGGGGAGAACGTATCAAAATATGACGCAAATCGGGCAATAGGTGGCGCTACAGCGACTACAAACGCGTACACGCTCATAACTCGTAAACCGTTTGTCGTAGACTCAAGTGTCTTATATCCCTGGAATCCTTGGCTCAAGACTTAAAAAATGTATATCTCCGATTTCATTTCCGCCTATAAAAATTTTCCGCCATTTTGAATTTTCTGAAAAAAAATTTTTTCGAACTCCTCATAGGCCGTTTGTCCAAATCACGCAAAATTTCCCACGCATCATCTAGAGACTCTCATAACCAAAAGTTGTCAAAGGAATTTTGATCGGTGATTCACGCTTGCAACAAGACAATAAAACGTTCGCATAAGGCGGAGACACTTTTGCTAAAATCGTAATACCTCTGGAACGCAAAGAGATAATCTCACAAAACTTCACATAGTCATCTATAAGATCAATATGTGGTCACACCAAAAAAACTGCGATGATTGACCACTTGGTGGCGCTATATTGCGAAATAAACACTCAATCACCTGTACAGGGTCACATGGTAGTCCGATTGACCTGAGACTTGTCATGCACGGTCTTTGTCCAAGGGTCCATGATGGTCTATGAGGACATTGGTGTATCTCAAAAAACATGACCGTCATCGGCCAATGAACTTTGAGCATCAATTAGACTAGCTTAACGAAGGTCGATCGGAACGAAACTCGATGGGCGTGTTTGACTCATGGCCCTAGTGGTCTGTCAGAATTTTGAAGAAAATCGGACACTAGTTGGCGCTAACGAGTTTTTTGCGTCTCTACTCACGTGGTGTTTCACGCATCCACAGAATATTGATATCATCTGATAGATCTCCTCATACTGAACAACTTTGCCTCAAGAACCACTGCTGTCAATCAAATTGTTTGCGAAATATTGGAGATTTTTGAAATATAAAATTTTTCAAACTCGTCATAGGCCGTCAATCTCACTGGCTTGAAAATTCACACGCATCATCTAGGGACACTCAAGGCAAAAAGTTGTGAAAGGATTTTTGATTAGTTAAACCGTTCAGCAGATACAATTTTTCATATATTTCTGATTTGGCCTATTGTGATTAAAATGTCTATATATCTTGTCCAAAAACAAGAAACTTCACAAAACTGTGTAAATGTTAAGAACAAGACATTATGAAGAAACTTGTGAGGTTTCATGTATTTCTGATGCTCGTACGGCTCACAATAAATTATAAACACTCTATATTTTAAAATCTTAGAAAAGCTGTAATACTACTTTTGTCCACAAGAGAAACGTCACAGAACTGTGAACATGTTAAGAACAAGTCATTTTGAAGAAATGTGTCAGGTCTCATGTATTTCTGATGCTCATAGGGCTCACAATAAATAATAAACTATCTATATTTTAAAATCTTAGAAAAGCTGTAATACTACCTTTGTCCACAAGAGGCGCCGTCAGGCTAGAAAATCTTTTCATGTGGAGAACAAGTCAGATTGACATAGACTGACATAAAAGTTCAGATGATATGATGTGTGGTGTTAAACATATCCACACGATATTAATATAATTTGATAGATCTTCCTATAGTGAAAAAATGTGTAATATGATACGTCTATACATCGTTTACACAAACTAGAAACTTCATAAAGATGTGTTTATGTGGAGAACAAGTCAGATTGACATAGATCGACATTACAGTTCAGATGTTCAGTTCACAATATTAATATCATTTGATCTTCTCATTCTGAACATCTTTGAAAGATGTCTATACATTGTTTGCACAAAGTAGAAACTTCACAGAACTGTGCACATTAGGATAACTAGTCAGATTGACCACAAACAGTCATGACATCTCAGATGGTCCTGCTACGTTTGAACCCCGGTCATTGCTGCTTGCAGCTATATTTAGGGGTTCAAACGCGAAGCGTTGAAAACCTATTGTAATTGTTAAGATTTTTATTATTATTATTATTATTCTGCCGTACTTCTTATCGTGCAGACCAAACCGTAATGTCTAGAGACTTGAAAGTTGGCCAGAAGGTAGGTCTCAATTTGGGGAGAACGTATCAAAATATGACCCCGATTGGCCAATAGGTGGCGCTACAGCGATCAAAATACCTAAATTGCTAATAACTCATAGACAGTTTGTCGTACACTCAAGTGTCTTATATCCCTGGAATCCTTGGCTCAAGACTTAAAAAATGTATATCTCCGATTTCATTTCCGCCTATAAAAATTTTCCGCCATTTTGAATTTTCTAAAAAAAAAAAATTTCGAACTCCTCATAGGCCGTTTGTCCAAATAACGTGAAACTTCACACATATCATCTAGAGACTCTCATGACCAAAAGTTATTCAAATAATTTCGATCGGTGATTCAGGCTTGCAACAACACGCTAAAACGTTCGCATAGTGCGGAGACACTTTTGCTAAAATCGTAATAACTCTGGAACGCAAAGAGATAATCTCAACAAACTTCACATAGTCATGTATAAGGTCATTTTGTGGTCACACCAAAAAAACTGGGCCAGTTGACCACTTGGTGGCGCTATATTGTGAAAAAAACACTAAATCACCTGTACAGGGTCACATGTTTATCTGATTGACCTGAAACTTGTCATGCACGGTCTTTGACCAAGGGTCCCTGATGGTCTATGAGGACATTGGTGTATCTCAAAAAACATGGCCGTCATCGGCCAATGAACTTTGAGCATCAATTAGACCAGCCTAACGAAGGTCGATCGGAACGAAACTCGATGGGTGTGTTTGACGCATGGCCATAGTGGTCTGTCAGAATTTTGAAAAAAATCGGACACTAGTTGGCGCTAACAAGTTTTTTGCGTCTCTACTCACGTGGTATTTCACGCATCCACAGAATATTGATATCATATGATAGATCTCCTCATACTGAACAACTTTGCCTCAAAAACCACTGCTGTCAATCAAATTGTTTGCGAAATATTGGAGATTTTTGAAATTTCAAATTTTTCGAACTCGTCATAGGCGGTCAATACGATTGGCTTGAAAATTCATACGCATCATCTAGGGACACTCAAGGCAAAAAGTTATTCAAAGAATTTTGATTAGTTAACCCGTTCAGCAGATGACATAAACTGACAGAACAGTTCAGATGTTCAGTTCACAATATTAATATCATTTAATCTTCTCAGTCTGAACATCTTTGAAAGATGTCTATTCACACAGAGTAGAAACTTCACAGAACTGTGCTCATTAGGTAAACTAGTCAGATTGACAAAAAAGGTCATAACAGTTCAAATGATATGACGTGTAGTGTTAAACATATCCACATTACTATCATTTGATAGATCTTCCCATACTGAAATTTTTTGTAACATGTCTATATATCATTTACACAAACTAGAAACTTCATAAAGCTCTGTTTATGTGGAGAACAAGTCAGATTGACATAGACCGACATAACTGTTCATATGTTCAGTTCACAATGTCAATATCATTTGATCTTCTCATTCTGAACATCTTTGAAAGATGTCTATACATTGTTTACACAAAGTAGAAACTTCACAGAACTGTGCACATTAGGAGAACTAGTCAGATTGACCACAAACCGTCATGACAGCTCAGATGGTCTTGCGACGTTTGAACCCCGGTCATTGCTGCTTGCAGCTATATTTATTATTATTATTATTATTATTCTGCCGTACTTCTTATCGTGCAGACCAAACCGTAAGGTCTAGAGACTTGAAAGTTGGTCAGATGGTAGGTCTCAATTTGGGGAGAACGTATCAAAATATGACGCAAATCGGGCAATAGGTGGCGCTACAGCGACTACAAACGCGTACACGCTCATAACTCGTAAACCGTTTGTCGTACACTCAAGTGTCTTATATCCCTGGAATCCTTGGCTCAAGACTTAAAAAATGTATATCTCCGATTTCATTTCCGCCTATAAAAATTTTCCGCCATTTTGAATTTTCTGAAAAAAAATTTTTTCGAACTCCTCATAGGCCGTTTGGCCAAATCACGCAAAATTTCCCACGCATCATCTAGAGACTCTCATGACCAAAAGTTGTCAAAGGAATTTTAATCGGTGATTCACGCTTGCAACAAGACAATAAAACGTTCGCATAAGGCGGAGACACTTTTGCTAAAATCGTAATAGCTCTGGAACGCAAAGAGATAATCTCACCAAACTTCACATAGTCATGTATAAGCTCAATTTGTGGTCACACCAAAAAAACTGCGATGATTGACCACTTGGTGGCGCTATACTGCGAAAAAAACACTCAATCACCTGTACAGGGTCACATGGTAGTCCGATTGACCTGAGACTTGTCATGCACGGTCTTTGTCCAAGGGTCCATGATGCTCTATGAGGACATTGGTGTATCTCAAAAAACATGACCGTCATCGGCCAATGAATTTTGAGCATCAATTAGACTAGCTTATCGAAGGTCGATCGGAACGAAACTCGATGGGCGTGTTTGACTCATGGCCCTAGTGGTCTGTCAGAATTTTGAAGAAAATCGGACACTATTTGGCGCTAACGAGTTTTTTGCGTCTCTACTCACGTGGTGTTTCACGCATCCACAAAATATTGATATCATCTGATAGATCTCCTCATACTGAACAACTTTTCCTCAAGAACCACTGCTGTCAATCAAATTGTTTGCGAAATATTGGAGATTTTTGAAATTTCAAATTTTTCGAACTCGTCATAGGCCGTCAATCTCACTGGCTTGAAAATTCACACGCATCATCTAGGGACACTCAAGGCAAAAAGTTGTCAAAGGATTTTCGATTAGTTAAACCGTTCAGCAGATACAATTTTTCATATATTTCTGATTTGGCCTATTGTGATTAAAATGTCTATATATCTTGTCCAAAAACAAGAAACTTCACAAAACTGTGTAAATGTTAAGAACAAGACATTATGAAGAAACCTGTGAGGTTTCATGTATTTCTGATGCTCGTACGGCTCACAATAAATTATAAACCATCTACATTTTAAAATCTTAGAAAAGCTGTAATACTAGTTTTGTCCACAAGAGAAACGTCACAGATCTGTGAACATGTTAAGAACAAGTCATTTTGAAGAAATGTGTCAGGTCTCATGTATTTCTGATGCTCATAGGGCTCACAATAAATTACAAACGATCTACATTTTAAAATCTTAGAAAAGCTGTAATAGTAGTTTTGTCCACAAGAGGCACCATCAGGCCAGAAAATCTTTTTATGTGGAGAACAAGTCAGATTGACATAGACTGACATAAACCGACAGAACAGTTCAGATGTTCAGTTCACAATATTAATATCATTTAATCTTCTCAGTCTGAACATCTTTGAAAGATGTCTATTCATTGTTTGCACAGAGTAGAAACTTCACAGAACTGTGCTCATTAGGAAAACTAGTCAGATTGACAAAAAAAGGTCATAACAGTTCAAATGATATGACGTGCAGTGTTAAACATATCCATAACTTCATAAAGCTTTGTGTATGTGGAGAACAAGTCAGATTGAGAACAAGTCAGATTGACCACAAACCGTCTTGACAGCTCAGATGGTCTTGCGACGTTTGAACCCCGGTCATTGCTGCTTGCAGCTATATTTAGGGGTTCAAACGCGAAGCGTTGAAAACCTATTGTAATTGTTAGGATTTTTATTAGGGGTTCAAACGCGAAGCGTTGAAAACCTATTGTAATTGTTAGGATTTTTATTATTATTAGGGGTTCAAACGCGTAGCGTTGAATACCTTTTGTAATCGCTAAGATTTTTATTATTAGGGGCCAAGCACCGAAGGTGCGGAGGCACCTATTGTTTTTGTTCCGGTTCTTATTATTATTATTATTATTATTATTAGGGGCCAAGCACCGAAGGTGCGGAGGCACCTATTGTTTTTGTTCCGGTTCTTATTAGGGGCCAAGCACCGAAGGTGCGGAGGCACCTATTGTTTTTGTTCCGGTTCTTATTATTATTATTATTAGGGGCCAAGCACCGAAGGTGCGGAGGCACCTATTGTTTTTGTTCCGGTTCTTATTATTATTAGGGGCCAAGCACCGAAGGTGCGGAGGCACCTATTGTTTTTGTTCCGGTTCTTATTATTATTATTATTAGGGGCCAAGCACCGAAGGTGCGGAGGCACCTATTGTTTTTGTTCCGGTTCTTATTATTATTAGGGGCCAAGCACCGAAGGTGCGGAGGCACCTATTGTAATTGTTCCGGTTCTTTATTATTATTATTCATCTTCTTCTTCTTCTTCTTCTTCTTCTTCTTCTTCTTCTTCTTCTTCCGCCATGGAAGTCTATGTAAGGCCATAGAACCGTTTGCGGGAAAATGATAAAATTTGGCACACTGATAGAGGACAAGCCAATCATTGACCATAGCAAATTTGAAGTCTCTAACTCAATGTCTCTAGCGCCACCAACTGTCCAAAGTTGCACTCACGTTTACGTAAATAACTCTTGAACCGTATGTCCTAGAAACAAAATTCTTTCGTCCACTAATTCCTTGGCTCAAGACGATTCGATTGCACCCTATGACGTCATTTTCCGTCATGAAAATTTTCCCGCCATTTTGAATTTTACGAAAAACCTACTTTATCGAACTCCTCCTAGGCCGTTTGTCCGATTTTCACGAAAATTGAACCACATCATCTCCAGACTATGCGTACAAAAAGTTATTAAAAGAAAGTTTATTTGTCAAACCGTTTACGAATAACTTGCGAATGAATTCGACAAAATGGCCGCAGAAATGAAAGCGAGGCTTTATCTCTGCAACGCATTAGCGTATTCTGACCAAACTTGGTGTGTGTTATGGCAATGATGGTCTGAGGCTACCTGCGGAGATTTGGCGCTCTGCCCCCTAGTGGTCTGGAGATATGAAAAAGTGAAATATTTGCTTCTAACTTCTGAACGCTTCGATCAAAAATCATAAAACTGGTCTCGTTAGATTCAGGGCATCATGCCGAGTCGTGCAATACCAAATTTTCCCATATCGGCCATTTTGAGGGTCGGCCATTTTGAATTTTGTCATAAATTGCTATATTTAACAAACACATTGGTGTATCGTTACGAAACTCGATATGTGTCTTCGGCATCTGGGCCTGATACAACACAAAAAGTTTCGAGGCAGCGCCACCTTGTGGTCAAAAGTTATAAACAAATTTGCAAAAATGCTAATAACTTTTGAACACGTTAACCTATGGTAAAATAAGTTGTCTTTATACGTTCCTTGGGTCAAACCGAGAACACAGATACCAAATTTGTCATAGTCGGCCAAACTTCCTGTCCGCCATGTTGTTTTTCTTTAAAAACCTACTTTTTCTAACTCCTCCCACACCGTTTGTCCAATTTTCACCAAAATTGAATCATAACATCTTCAGACCATGCTGACAAAAAGTTATTAAAATAAAGTTGATTCGTCAAACAGGTTTCGATAAAATTGCGAACAAATTTGACCAAATGGCCACCAAATAAAGCGAGGCTATATCTCCGCAACGCATTAGCGTATTCTGACCAAACTTTCTGTGTGTCATGTCAATCATGATCTGAGGCTACCTGCAGAGTTTTGGCGCTCTGCCCCCTAGTGGTCAGGAGATATAAAATACTGACATTTTTGATTATAACTCCTGAATGCTTTGTCCAAAAATCATGAAACTGCTGTCTTTAGATTCAGGGCATCATGCCGAGTCGTGCGATACCAAATTTTCCCATATCGGCCATTTTCAGCGTCAGCTATTTAGAATTTTGTCATGAAATGCTATGCTTAACAAACACATGACTTTAAAGCTGGATGTCAGCAATGCTTTACCCTATTGACACCAAACTTTGCATGTGTCAATGTCACCACACTCTCAATGTACCACATGAATTGACACTACAATTTGGTTACAGCGCTGCCTGTTGGTTGAATGTGATAAACCAATAAATCGAATTATTAAAGACCGTATTGTTGATTTTTCGGCCATTTAGACTTAAGTCATATTGAAATGTCTTTAGATTCTTACTGCCGTTGGTCTGATGCTGCCAGCCATGTCGGCATGACATAAGATGCCCTCCTTGCGCTTGGCCCTGTGATGGCTGCTAGTTATTAGGGGCCAAGCACCGAAGGTGCGGAGGCACCTATTGTTTTTGTTCCGGTTCTTATTATTAGGGGCCAAGCACCGAAGGTGCGGAGGCACCTATTGTTTTTGTTCCGGTTCCTATTATTATTATTCTTCTTCTGCCATTGAAGTCTATGGCAGCCCATAGAACCGTAAACGGGAAAATGAAAAAAAGTTGGCACACTCCTTAAGGACAGTCCAATCATTGACCATAGCAAAATTGAAGTCTCTAACTCAATCTCTATAGCGCCACCAACGGTCCAAAGTTGCACTCACGTTTACGTAAATAACTTTTGAACCGTATGACCTAGAAACAAAATTCTTATGTCCACTGATTCCTTGGCTCAAGACGATTCGATTGCACCCTATGACGTCATTTTCCGTCATGAAATTTTTCCCGCCATTTTGAATTTTATGAAAAACCTACTTTTTCGAACTCCTCCTAGGCCGTTTTTCCGATTTCAACGAAAATTGAACCACATCATCTCCAGACAATGTGGACAAAAAGTTATCCAAAGAAAGTTGATATGTCAAACCGTTTACGAATAACTCGCGAAAGAATCTGACGTACTGGTCGCAAAAATGAAATTGAGGCTTTATCTCCGCAACGCATTAGCGTTTTCGGACCAAACTAGGTGTGTGTTATGTCAATCATGGTCTGAGGCTACCTGCAGAGTTTTGGCGCTGTGCCCCCTAGTGGTCAGGAGATATGAAAAAGTTAAATATTTGCTTATAACTTCTGAACGCTTTGGCCAAAAATAATAAAACTGGTCTCTTTAGATTCAGTGCATCATGCCAAGTCGTGCGATACCAAATTTTCCCATATCGGCCATTTTGAGCGTCGGCCATTTTGAAAATTGTCATAAATTGCTATATTTAACAAAGATATTGGCATATCGTTACGAAACTCAATATGTGTCTTCGGCACCTAACCTTGATACGACTCAAAAAGTTTCGAGGCAGGACCCCCTTGTGGTCAAAAATTATAACCAAATTTACAAATATGCTAATAACTTTTGAGTGCGTTAACCTATGGTAAAACAAATGGTCTTAATGTGTTCATTGGGTCAAGCCGAGACCATAGATACCAAATATGTCATATTCGGCCAAATCTCCGATTTGCCATGTTATTTTTCTATAAAAACCTACTTTTTCGAACTCCTCCCAGACCGTTTGTCCAATTTTCACCAAAATTGAACCACATCATCTCCAGACCATCATGACAAAAAGTTATCCAAAGAAAGTTGATATGTCAAACCGTTTACGAATAACTCGCGAAAGAATCCAACGTAATGGTTGCAAAAATGAAATTGAGACTTTATCTCCGCAACGCATTAGCGTTTTCTGACCAAACTAGGTGTGTATTATGTCAATCATGGTCTGAGGCTACCTGCAGAGTTTTGGTGCTCTGCCCCCTAGTGGTCAGGAGATATTAAAAAACTGACTTTTTTGATTATAACTCCTGAACCCTTTGGCCAAAAATCATGAAACTGGTCTCTTTAGATCCAGTGGGTCATGCCGAGTCCTGTGATACCAAATTTTCCCATATCGGCCATTTTGAGCGTCTGCCATTTCGATTTTTCTTATAAGATTCTATGTTTAACAAACACATGACTTTAGTGCTCTGTCAGCAATGGTTTACCCAATTGAAAGCAAACTTTGCATGTGTCAATGTCACCACACTATCAATGTACCATATGAATTGACACTACAATGTGGTTACAGCGCTGCCTGTTGGTTGAATGTGATAAACCATTAAATCGAATTACTAAAGACCGTATTGTTGATTTTTCAGCCATTTAGACTTAAGTCATATTGAAATGTCTTTAGATTCTTAATGCCGTTGGTCTGATGATGCCAGCCATGTCGGCATGACATTTAATGCCCTCCTTGCGCTTGGCCCCGTGATGGCTGCTAGCAGCTATATTTAGGGGCCAAGCACCGAAGGTGCGGAGGCACCTATTGTTTCTGTTCCGGTTCTTTATTATTATTCCTCTTCTTCTTCTTCTTCTTCTTCCGCCATGGAAGTCTATGGCAGGCCATAGAACCGTATGCGGGAAAATGATGAAATTTGGCACACTGATCAAGGACAAGCCAATCATTGACCATAGCAAATTTGAAGTCTCTAACTCAATGTCTCTAGCGCCACCAACTGTCCAAAGTTGAACTCACGTTTACGTAAATAACTTTTGAACCGTATGTCCTAGAAACAAAATTCTTTCGTCCACTGATTCCTTGGCTCAAGACGATTCGATTGGACCCTATGACGTCATTTTCCGTCATGAAAAATTTTCCGCCATTTTGAATTTTATGAAAAACCTACTTTTTCGAACTCCTCATAGGCCGTTTGTCCGATTTTCACGAAAATTGAACCACATCATCTCCAGACCATGGGGACAAAAAGTTATATAAAGAAAGTTGATTCGTCAAACCGTTTACGAATAACTTGCGAAAGAATTCGACAAAATGGCCGCAGAAATGAAAGCGAGGCTATATCTCCGCAACGCATTAGCGTATTCTGACCAAACTTGGTGTGTGTTACATCAATCAAGGTCTGAGGCTACCTGCAGAGTTTTGGCACAGTGCCCCCTAGTGGTCAGGAGATATGAAAAAGTGAAATATTTGCTTATAACTTCTGAACGCTTTAGCCAAAAATCATAAAACTGGTCTCTTTAGATTCAGTGCATCATGCCGAGTCGTGTGATACCAAATTTTCCTATATCGGCCATTTTGAGTGTCGGCCATTTTGAATTTTGTCATAAATTGCTATATTTAATGAACACATTGGCGTATCGTTACGAAACTCGATATGTGTCTCTGGCACCTAGGCTTGATAAGACACAAAAAGTTTCGAGGCAGCGCCACCTTGTGGTCAAAAGTTATAACCAAATTTACAAAAATGCTAATAACTTTTGAGTACGTTGACCTATGGTAAAACAAATTGTCGTTATACGTTCCTTGGGTCAAGGCAAGAACACAGATACCAAATATGTCATAGTCGGCCAAACTTCCTGTCCGCCATGTTGTTTTTCTTTTAAAACCTACTTTTTCAAACTCCTCCTAGACCGTTCGTCCAATTTTCTCCAAAATTGAACCACATCATCTCCAGACCATCATGACAAAAAGTTATATAAAGAAAGTTGATTTGTCAAACCGTTTACGAATAACTTGCGAAAGAATTCGACACAATGGCCATAGAATTGAAAGCGAGGCTATATCTCCGTAACGCATTAGTCTATTCTGACCAAACTTGGTGTGTGTTATGCCAATCATGGTTTGAGGCTACCTGCAGAGTTTTGGCGATGTGCCCCCTAGTGGTGAGGAGATATGGAAAAACTGACATTTTTGATTATAACTCCTGAACACTTTGTCCAAAAATCATGAAACTGCTGTCTTTAGATTCAGTGCATCATGCCGAGTCCTGAGACACCAAATTGTCCCATATCGGCCATTTTTAGCGTCAGATATTTAGAGTTTTGTCATGAAATGCTATGCTTAAACACATGACTTTAAAGCTGTATGTCAGCAATGCTTTACCCAATTGACACCAAACTTTGCTTGTGTCGTTGTAACCTCACTCTGGATATACCACATGATTTTACACATCAATTTGGTTACAGCGATGCCTGATGGTCGAACGTGATAAACTGTTAAATCGAATTACTAAAGACCGTATTGATGATTTTTCAGCCATTTAGACTGAAGTCATATTGAAATGTCTTTAGATGCTTACTGCCGTTGGTCTGATGCTGCCAGCCATGTCGGCATGACATTTAATGCCCTCTTTGTGCTTGGCCCCGTCATGGCTGCTTGCAGCTATATTTATTATTATTATTCTTCTTCTTCTGCCATTGAAGTCTATGACAGCCCATAGAACCGTAAGCGGGAAAATGAAAAAAAGTTGGCACACTCATAAAGGAGAGTCCAATCATTGACCATAGCAAAATTGAAGTCTCTAACTCAATCTCTCTAGCGCCACCAACTGTCCAAAGTTGCACTCACGTTTACGTAAATAACTTTTGAACCGTATGTCCTAGAAACAAAATTCTTTTGTCCACTGATTCCTTGGCTCAAGACGATTCGATTGCACCCTATGACGTCATTTTCCGTCATGAAAATTTTCCCGCCATTTTGAATTTTATGAAAAACCTACTTTGTCGAACTCCTCCTAGGCCGTTTGTCCGATTTTCACGAAAATTGAACCACATCATCTCCAGACAATGTGGACAAAACGATATATAAAGAAAGTTGATTCGTCAAACCATTTACGAATAACTCACAAAAGAATCTGAGGTAATAGTCGTTAAAATGAAATTGAGGCTTTATCTCTGTAATGCATTTGCCTTTTCTGACCAAACTAGGTGTGTGTTATGTCAATTATGTTCTGAGGCTACCTGCAGAGTTTTGGCGCTGTGCCCCCTAGTGGTCAGGAGATATGAAAAACTGTCATTTTTGATTATAACTCCTGAACCCTTTGGCCAAAAATCATGAAACTGGTCTCTTTAGATCCAGTGGGTCATGCCGAGTCCTGTGATACCAAATATTCCCATATCGGCCATTTTGAGCGTCTGCCATTTCGATTTTTCTTACAAGATGCTATGTTTAACAAACACATGACTTTAGTGCTCTTTCAGCAATGGTTTACCCAATTGAAAGCAAACTTTGCATGTGTCAATGTCACCACACTCTGGATATACCACATGATTTGACATATCAATTTGGTTAGAGCGCTGCCTGTTGGTTGAATGTGATAAACCATTAAATCGAATTACTAAAGACCGTATTGTTGATTTTTCAGCCATTTAGACAAGTCATATTGAAATGTCTTTAGATTCTTACTGCCGTTGGTCTGATGATGCCAGCCATGTCGGCATGACATTTAATGCCCTCCTTGCGCTTGGCCCCGTGATGGCTGCTAGCAGCTATATTTAGGGGCCAAGCACCGAAGGTGCGGAGGCACCTATTGTTTTTGTTCCGGTTCTTATTATTATTAGGGGCCAAGCACCGAAGGTGCGGAGGCACCTATTGTTTTTGTTCCGGTTCTTATTATTAGGGGCCAAGCACCGAAGGTGCGGAGGCACCTATTGTTTTTGTTCCGGTTCCTATTATTATTATTCTTCTTCTGCCATTGAAGTCTATGGCAGCCCATAGAACCGTAAACGGGAAAATGAAAAAAAGTTGGCACACTCATAAAGGACAGTCCAATCATTGACCATAGCAAAATTGAAGTCTCTAACTCAATATCTCTAGCGCCACCAACGGTCCAAAGTTGCACTCACGTTTACGTAAATAACTTTTGAACCGTATGACCTAGAAACAAAATTCTTATGTCCACTGATTCCTTGGCTCAAGACGATTCAATTGCACCCTATGACGTCATTTTCCGTCATGAAATTTTTCCCGCCATTTTGAATTTTCTCCTCCTAGGCCGTTTTTCCGATTTCAACGAAAATTGAACCACATCATCTCCAGACAATGTGGACAAAAAGTTATCCAAAGAAAGTTGATATGTCAAACCGTTTACGAATAACTCGCGAAAGAATCTGACGTACTGGTCGCAAAAATGAAATTGAGGCTTTATCTCCGCAACGCATTAGCGTTTTCGGACCAAACTAGGTGTGTGTTATGTCAATCATGGTCTGAGGCTACCTGCAGAGTTTTGGCGCTGTGCCCCCTAGTGGTCAGGAGATATGAAAAAGTGAAATATTTGCTTATAACTTCTGAACGCTTTGGCCAAAAATAATAAAACTGGTCTCTTTAGATTCAGTGCATCATGCCAAGTCGTGCGATACCAAATTTTCCCATATCGGCCATTTTGAGCGTCGGCCATTTTGAAAATTGTCATAAATTGCTATATTTAACAAAGATATTGGCATATCGTTACGAAACTCAATATGTGTCTTCGGCACCTAACCTTGATACGACTCAAAAAGTTTCGAGGCAGGACCCCCTTGTGGTCAAAAATTATAACCAAATTTACAAATATGCTAATAACTTTTGAGTGCGTTAACCTATGGTAAAACAAATTATCTTTATACGTTCCTTGGGTCAAACCGAGAACACAGATACCAAATTTGTCATAGTCGGCCAAACTTCTTGTCCACCATGTTGTTTTTCTTTAAAAACCTACTTTTTCGAACTCCTCCCAGACCGTTTGTCCAATTTTCACCAAAATTAAACCACATCATCTCCAGACCATCGTGACAAAAAGTTATCCAAAGAAAGTTGATATGTCAAACCGTTTACGAATAACTCGCGAAAGAATCCGACGTAATGGTTGCAAAAATGAAATTGAGGCTTTATCTCTGCAACGCATTAGCGTTTTCTGACCAAACTAGGTGTGTGTTATGTCAATCATGGTCTGAGGCCACCTGCAGAGTTTTGGCGCTCTGCCTCCTAGTGGTCAGGAGATATTAAAAAATTACATTTTTGATTATAACTCCTGAACGCTTTGT
The DNA here is from genome assembly GCA_037043235.1 of Rhodeus uyekii. Lineage (NCBI taxonomy): Eukaryota > Metazoa > Chordata > Actinopteri > Cypriniformes > Acheilognathidae > Rhodeus > Rhodeus uyekii. Next base: position 29,959 of record JAWRVZ010001031.1, read on the forward strand.
CTAAAAATCATGAAACTGCTGTCTTTAGATCCAGTGGGTCATGCCGAGTCCTGTGATACCAAATTTTCCCATATCGGCCATTTTGAGCGTCTGCCATTTCGATTTTTCTTATAAGATGCTATGTTTAACAAACACATGACTTCAGTGCTCTGTCAGCAATGGTTTACCCAATTGAAAGCAAACTTTGCATGTGTCAATGTCACCACACTCTCAATGTACCACATGAATTGACACTACAATTTGGTTACAGCGCTGCCTGTTGGTTGAATGTGATAAACCATTAAATCGAATTACTAAAGACCGTATTGTTGATTTTTCAGCCATTTAGACTTAAGTCATATTGAAATGTCTTTAGATTCTTACTGCCGTTGGTCTGATGATGCCAGCCATGTCGGCATGACATTTAATGCCCTCCTTGCGCTTGGCCAGCTATATTTATTATTATTATTATTATTATTCTTACCTAAAATTCTCAATGCATCTCCTCCTAGAGCTTTAAAGCTACAACCACTAAACTCTGCTCAGACTTCAGACCTGTTCTGACTTGAGTTGCTATCCCTTTTCAGACTGATCAGACTTATGATTTTTGATAAAACTGAAGATTAAAGTCATAAAATCTCCATAGACTTTCACTAATGAAGTGAAAACTGAATTTTAGATAGAGCGTCCACTCCATCTGTTGGTAACATCACAACATTACACCTGATATATAATACATTTCAATACAGTATGTGTGAACATGTCCATTCCAATGGGCATGCATTTTATTTTTTTAAATCCTGAAAAAAAACTTGCAGGTCTACAATCGATTTTTTACTTTAATTAGTAAGTTAAATCTCTCTATTTTACATTCATAATATCACAAAATTACACCCCTGTCAGTGAGAGCACTGAAGTTTGAACGAATCAGAGCGCTGCAATTCAAAGCCTCAAAGCTTTTCAAAGACGCCATTACTGCTGGAGAGAGAGATCATAATCTCCTAAAATAGATTTATGTGAGAGAGTTTATGATCAAACGGAAATTGTTTCCGATTATCAAGTAACCGCTGCAGCGTGTTTCCTTGAAGATTTATGCACTTATATGGCCAAATTCTGACTCTCATTCGTCTTTACTCGGCAACGGAGTACATTACTATGGGGAAGGTAAGTGAAGTTTAAACGCGCGTCCTCCTGGACTCGCGCCAACGCATAACCGTCTAAGCACCTACGTTTATTTATAGCGCTCATTTATGTACTTTATTGCCGAATTCTGACTCTCGCTCGTGTGTTCATGGGGAAGACACATGTAAAAAGGCTTCCCTGAGCAGCGCGCGCGCTGACTCTCTTCAAATGCAGCGTCTAACAGTCAAAGTTATTTATAACTAATTCTTGAGTATATAGTTACATTGTGTTAATTATTTTATCTGCTTTTAACTAAAGTCTGACTCCTGTTCTCGAGTTCAAACGCGCTTCCTGAGCAGATTCGCTGATAGATCGATGTTTTGTGAACACTTAAACAATAAATGAAATAAGGTATTTAAAAGGATGCAAAAACGATGGCAGATCGATTCAAACTGTAAACTGCTTGAGATTAAAAAAAACTGCATTACTCTGCTGCATTACATGAGCAGGAATTATTTAAAAAATACTAATATTTAAGTTATTTTGTTTCCCATGGAGGAAGGCTTTATACAATTACATTGCGTTGATTCCTTTATCTGCTATAATTGCCGTGTTGAACTGAAGTCTGACATGGCAGATCGAGTCAATCTGAAAACTGCTTGAGATTAGAAAAAACTGCATTACTCTCCTCATTGTACTTTAGCAGGAATTATTTTAAAAATACTAATATTTACGTTTGTTTCCCATGAAGGAAGGATTTACATATACATCTAAAAAGTATGTATTAGAGGCTCCATATACGCGCGTCCTCCCGCATTCGCGCGTCCACGCCTAAGCGCCTACGTTTATTTATAGCGCGTAAATTTATTCACACACATACATGCATATCTATCTATGTCACAAGGCGCAGGATCGTGTGCGATGCGGAGCATACGCGGAGCCAGAAATGCAAGTAAACACTTTATTCAATAACAAAAACAAAAGCACGCGATGGTGCAAACTCAACAGAAATAACATCCACACACGACTAGGGAACATAACATTAACAATCGACAACAGGGGAGTGAACATGGAGAACTTAAAAACTGACTATGATTAACAGAAACACAAAACACCTGTGACTGATAAGTGCTAATGGGAACTGGGTGAGGTGAGATCAGGAACGGGGAACATGTGACACAGACAAGGTAAACTAAGAGTCCAGGGTGAAAACTAACATAAACGTGACAATCTACATCTATATTGTAAATATAAAGGGCTCCATATACATGCAGTGTAACTGCTGTCTGTTTTGAAAGTGGTAAGACTACATAAATAATGCTTAATTACATCTTTAAAATAGAAATAAAACAAAGTATTATTCACAGTATCACAGTACCATTTATTTTTATATATATATATATATATATATATATATATATACACACATACACACACATCTATTTAGTATATATAAAAGGCTACATATAGTGTAACTGTGGTGTAACTGCAGTCTCTTTTGAAAGTGATTAGCCTATATTAATAATGCTTAATTACAGCTTTAAAATAGAAATAAAACAAAGTATTATTCACAGTATCATATATATATATATATATATATATATATATATATATATATATATATATATATATATATATATATATACACACACACACACACCTCTATACATATATATATATATATATATATATATATATATATATATATATATATATATATATATATATACACATACACATCTATTTAGTATATATAAAAGGCTACATATACATGCAGTGTAACTGCAGTCTCTTTTGAAAGTGATTAGCCTATACTAATAATGCTTAATTACAGCTTTAAAATAGAAATTAAACAAAGTATTTTTCGCATTAGTGAAAACTGACCGTTAAAAGCCAAGGATGTAATTAAACCGTAAACATTTTTTTAAACTAATTACAATTTTCCAACACTTTGGGGATCAAAAAGCATAATTATAACTTATTTTTAAGTTTAAACTCTCAAAACTTTTTAAGCTAATTAACGATAAATCTTGCTAACAATATGCTAATTCAGCAAATTCTTGCCAGCAACATGCTTATTTATGTTAAATGTTGCTAATGACTTCAGAATTCATACTAAATCTTGCTAGCAACAAGATAATTAACATTAAATCTTGCTAGCAAAATTGATCATCAATTGATTAAAGATTAAATTATGATCAAAGAACATAACGACACCTTAGTAACTGCCTAGAAACAACGCAAGGCAATAACTAACAAGAGTATATATGCTCAAGATCTAATTCTTTCCATCTATCCATCTGTAAACTTTCAAAACTTTTTAAGCTTTTACAAATAAATTTAACTTTCAGGCTAGGCTTTCTCAAGCCAACTGAAGTTTATATCATAAACTTCCTCTATCTAGTTATTATTATTCTTCTTCTTACCTAAAATTCTCAATGCATCACCTCCTAGAGCTTTAAATCTACAACCACTAAACTCTGCTCAGACTTCAGACCTGTTCTGACTTGAGTTGCTATCCCTTTTCAGACTGATCAGACTTATGATTTTTGATAAAACTGAAGATTAAAGTCATAAAATCTCCATAGACTTTCACTAATGAAGTGAAAACTGAATTTTAGATAGAGCGTCCACTCCATCTGTTGGTAACATCACAACATTACACCTGATATATAATACATTTCAATACAGTATGTGTGAACATGTCCATTCCAATGGGCATGCATTTTATTTTTTTAAATCCTGAAAAAAAACTTGCAGGTCTACAATCGATTTTTTACTTTAATTAGTAAGTTAAATCTCTCTATTTTACATTCATAATATCACAAAATTACACCCCTGTCAGTGAGAGCACTGAAGTTTGAACGAATCAGAGCGCTGCAATTCAAAGCCTCAAAGCTTTTCAAAGACGCCATTACTGCTGGAGAGAGAGATCATAATCTCCTAAAATAGATTTATGTGAGAGAGTTTATGATCAAACGGAAATTGTTTCCGATTATCAAGTAACCGCTGCAGCGTGTTTCCTTGAAGATTTATGTACTTATATGGCCAAATTCTGACTCTCATTCGTGTTTACTCGGCAAAGGCTTTCGCCCGCTGAGTAGATTACTATGGGAACGGCAACTCTCAATGAACTTCAAACGCGCGTCCTCGCGCACTCGCGTCAAAGCACTTAAGTTTATTTATAACTTATGCCTGAGTAAATATTACATTGCCTTGATTCCTTTATCTGCTATAATTGCCGTGTTGAACTGAAGTCTGACATGGCAGATCGATTCAATCTGAAAACTGCTTGAGATTAGAAAAAAACAGCATTACTATCCCCATTGTAATTGTGCAGGAATGATTTAAGAAATACTAATATTTAAGTTATTTTATTTCACATGAAGAAAGGCTTTATACACACACACACACATACATTATATATATATATATATATATACACATACATATCTATCTATACACACATTTACCGTATTTATTCGAGTATAACGCGCAAAATTTTCTACCAAAAAAATAATTCAAAGTTAGGGATGCGCGTTATGCACGAGGGCTGGGCTGGGCTGGGCTGGGGTGGGGTTTGTTTTGACGGTCGGTCCTTTGAGGGCGCCGGCGAATTGTGAGCTCGCGCTGCGCATTTTACAGGCTGTTTAAGTAGCAATATATGCATAAAATAAAAGGCAGACTCGTGAGTGCAATTCAGCAACTGTATTCAAACATAAACCGCGGCAACAACCGCAACATAGCCCAAAGCAATCGATTGCCGATTGCATGATACATTACATCCCGTAACACAGGCTGCAGCCTCTCACTGTACGTAAGGGCGAAGAAAAAAAAAACGTCCCCTCGCCGCTTCATTTCCTCATCCATTCAGACGCAGAAGAAAGCGAAGAAACCGGAGAAACAGATGTTCCTGCCAACTGAGACACTGATGAAAAATTAACTCCAGAAGAATGGGAGCAACTCTTTAGTGCCTCTGATGAGGAATCTGACGTCGAAGGATTTTAAATAAATATTTTTGCCGGTAATTCTCTTTCGGTATTGTGTTCATTAGTTTATGTTGTCAATAAATATATGTTATATATTTTATATAAGTTATATATGTTATATAAGTATATGTTATACAATAAATAAATGTTTTTCATCATGGCTGCACGTGTTCAACAACGTTTTTTGTCAATTGCAATGCTTGGTGTGAAACAAATTTTATACCGATTTTTAATCGAAAATTAGGGGTGCGCGTTATACACGTGTGCGCGATATACTCGAATAAATACGGTATATAGTAAATAAATGTATAAAGGGCTCCATATACATGTAGTGTAACTGCAGTCTGTTTTGAAAGTGGCAAGACTATATTAATAATGCTTAATTACATCTTTAAAATAGAAATAAAACAAAGTATTATTCACATTAGTGAAAACTGACCGTTAAAAGCCAAGGATGTAATTAAACCGTAAACATTTTTATAAACTAACTGCAATTTTCCAACACTTTGGGGATCAAAAAGCATTGTTATTTATTTTTTGGTATTTCGTTACAACACCGATGATCCCTCTTGATGAAAAAACTCCATGTATGTACCCTAGATGCCATTTTGTGCACTAACCAAGTATTGCAACACTTCTGTAATCAATTAATAATTTACTCATGTTTATTATCAATGTAAATGTTGTTTATTTTAGATTTATATTTAATATTCATTATTATTCTTTGATATTTCAGACCACTCACTGTTCAGCTGAATCATCAATAACCTCCAGTCTCTGCGTCAACTGACTCTTGTGTTCTTTAAAACATTAAATCTCACTAGTGACTTGTTAAATAACATTCATTCTCGTCAGTGACATGTTAACTCATGTTAAATCTCACAAGCGACCTACGAATTAACAAATCTCACTAGCGAGATGTTAGTTCACACTAAATGTCAATAGCGTCTTGTTAATTAACGTTAAATCTTGCTAGCAACATGCTAGATCACGCAAATTCTCACTAGTGACATGCTAGATCATGCTAAATCTTGATAGCAACTTGTTAATTAACAATAAATCTTGCTACCAATATGCTAATTCAGCGAATTCTTGCCAGCAACATGCTTATTTATGTTAAATGTTGCTAATGACTTCGGAATTCATTCTAAATCTTGCTAGCAACAAGATAATTAACATTAAATCTTGCTAGCAAAATTGATCATCAATTGATTAAAGATTAAATTATGATCAAAGAACATAACGACACCTTAGTAACTGCCTAGAAACAACGCAAGGCAATAACTAACAGGTGTATATATGCTCAAGATCTAATTCTTTCCATCTATCTATCTGTAAACTTAAACAACTTTTTAAGCTTTTACAAATAAATTTAACTTTCAGGATAGGCTTTCTCAAGCCAACTGAAGTTTATATCATAAACTTCCTCTATCTAGTTATTATTATTATTCTTCTTACCTAAAATTCTCAATGCATCTCCTCCTAGAGCTTTAAAGCTACAACCACTAAACTCTGCTCAGACTTCAGACCTGTTCTGACTTGAGTTGCTATCCCTTTTCAGACTGATCAGACTTATGATTTTTGATAAAACTGAAGATTAAAGTCATAAAATCTCCATAGACTTTCACTAATGAAGTGAAAACTGAATTTTAGATAGAGCGTCCACTCCATCTGTTGGTAACATCACAACATTACACCTGATATATAATACATTTCAATACAGTATGTGTGAACATGTCCATTCCAATGGGCATGCATTTTATTTTTTTAAATCCTGAAAAAAAAACTTGCAGGTCTACAATCTATTTTTTACTTTAATTAGTAAGTTAAATCTCTCTATTTTACATACATAATATCACAAAATTACACCCCTGTCAGTGAGAGCACTGACGTTTGAACGAATCAGAGCGCTGCAATTCAAAGCCTCAAAGCTTTTCAAAGACGCCATTACTGCTGGAGAGAGAGATCATAATCTCCTAAAATAGATTTATGTGAGAGAGTTTATGATCAAACGGAAATTGTTTCCGATTATCAAGTAACCGCTGCAGCGTGTTTCCTTGAAGATTTATGTACTTATATGGCCAAATTCTGACTCTCATTCGTGTTTACTCGGCAAAGGCTTTCGCCCGCTGAGTAGATTACTATGGGAACGACAACTCTCAATGAACTTCAAACGCGCGCACTCGCATCAAAGCACTTAAGTTTATTTATAACTTATGCCTGAGTAAATATTACATTGCCTTGATTCCTTTATCTGCTATAATTGCCGTGTTGAACTGAAGTCTGACATGGCAGATCGATTCAATCTGAAAACTGCTTGAGATTAGAAAAAAACAGCATTACTATCCCCATTGTAATTGTGCAGGAATGATTTAAGAAATACTAATATTTAAGTTATTTTATTTCACATGAAGAAAGGCTTTATACACACACACACACACACACACACAAACACACACACACATATATATATATATATATATATATATACACATACATATCTATCTATCTATCTATACACACATTTATATAGTAAATAAATGTATAAAGGGCTCCATATACATGTAGTGTAACTGCAGTCTGTTTTGAAAGTGGCAAGACTATATTAATAATGCTTAATTACATCTTTAAAATAGAAATAAAACAAAGTATTATTCACATTAGTGAAAACTGACCGTTAAAAGCCAAGGATGTAATTAAACCGTAAACATTTTTATAAACTAACTGCAATTTTCCAACACTTTGGGGATCAAAAAGCATTGTTATTTATTTTTTGGTATTTCGTTACAACACCGATGATCCCTCTTGATGAAAAAACTCCATGTATGTACCCTAGATGCCATTTTGTGCACTAACCAAGTATTGCAACACTTCTGTAATCAATTAATAATTTACTCATGTTTATTATCAATGTAAATGTTGTTTATTTTAGATTTATATTTAATATTCATTATTATTCTTTGATATTTCAGACCACTCACTGTTCAGCTGAATCATCAATAACCTCCAGTCTCTGCGTCAACTGACTCTTGTGTTCTTTAAAACATTAAATCTCACTAGTGACTTGTTAAATAACATTCATTCTCGTCAGTGACATGTTAACTCATGTTAAATCTCACAAGCGACCTACGAATTAACAAATCTCACTAGCGAGATGTTAGTTCACACTAAATGTCAATAGCGTCTTGTTAATTAACGTTAAATCTTGCTAGCAACATGCTAGATCACGCAAATTCTCACTAGTGACATGCTAGATCATGCTAAATCTTGATAGCAACTTGTTAATTAACAATAAATCTTGCTACCAATATGCTAATTCAGCGAATTCTTGCCAGCAACATGCTTATTTATGTTAAATGTTGCTAATGACTTCGGAATTCATTCTAAATCTTGCTAGCAACAAGATAATTAACATTAAATCTTGCTAGCAAAATTGATCATCAATTGATTAAAGATTAAATTATGATCAAAGAACATAACGACACCTTAGTAACTGCCTAGAAACAACGCAAGGCAATAACTAACAGGTGTATATATGCTCAAGATCTAATTCTTTCCATCTATCTATCTGTAAACTTAAACAACTTTTTAAGCTTTTACAAATAAATTTAACTTTCAGGATAGGCTTTCTCAAGCCAACTGAAGTTTATATCATAAACTTCCTCTATCTAGTTATTATTATTATTCTTCTTACCTAAAATTCTCAATGCATCTCCTCCTAGAGCTTTAAAGCTACAACCACTAAACTCTGCTCAGACTTCAGACCTGTTCTGACTTGAGTTGCTATCCCTTTTCAGACTGATCAGACTTATGATTTTTGATAAAACTGAAGATTAAAGTCATAAAATCTCCATAGACTTTCACTAATGAAGTGAAAACTGAATTTTAGATAGAGCGTCCACTCCATCTGTTGGTAACATCACAACATTACACCTGATATATAATACATTTCAATACAGTATGTGTGAACATGTCCATTCCAATGGGCATGCATTTTATTTTTTTAAATCCTGAAAAAAAAACTTGCAGGTCTACAATCTATTTTTTACTTTAATTAGTAAGTTAAATCTCTCTATTTTACATACATAATATCACAAAATTACACCCCTGTCAGTGAGAGCACTGACGTTTGAACGAATCAGAGCGCTGCAATTCAAAGCCTCAAAGCTTTTCAAAGACGCCATTACTGCTGGAGAGAGAGATCATAATCTCCTAAAATAGATTTATGTGAGAGAGTTTATGATCAAACGGAAATTGTTTCCGATTATCAAGTAACCGCTGCAGCGTGTTTCCTTGAAGATTTATGTACTTATATGGCCAAATTCTGACTCTCATTCGTGTTTACTCGGCAAAGGCTTTCGCCCGCTGAGTAGATTACTATGGGAACGACAACTCTCAATGAACTTCAAACGCGCGCACTCGCATCAAAGCACTTAAGTTTATTTATAACTTATGCCTGAGTAAATATTACATTGCCTTGATTCCTTTATCTGCTATAATTGCCGTGTTGAACTGAAGTCTGACATGGCAGATCGATTCAATCTGAAAACTGCTTGAGATTAGAAAAAAACAGCATTACTATCCCCATTGTAATTGTGCAGGAATGATTTAAGAAATACTAATATTTAAGTTATTTTATTTCACATGAAGAAAGGCTTTATACACACACACACACACACACACACAAACACACACACACATATATATATATATATATATATATATATATACACATACATATCTATCTATCTATCTATACACACATTTATATAGTAAATAAATGTATAAAGGGCTCCATATACATGTAGTGTAACTGCAGTCTGTTTTGAAAGTGGCAAGACTATATTAATAATGCTTAATTACATCTTTAAAATAGAAATAAAACAAAGTATTATTCACATTAGTGAAAACTGACCGTTAAAAGCCAAGGATGTAATTAAACCGTAAACATTTTTATAAACTAACTGCAATTTTCCAACACTTTGGGGATCAAAAAGCATTGTTATTTATTTTTTGGTATTTCGTTACAACACCGATGATCCCTCTTGATGAAAAAACTCCATGTATGTACCCTAGATGCCAATTTGTGCACTAACCAAGTATTGCAACACTTCTGTAATCAATTAATAATTTACTCATGTTTATTACCAATGTAAATGTTGTTTATTTTAGATTTATATTTAATATTCATTATTATTCTTTGATATTTCAGACCACTCACTGTTCAGCTGAATCATCAATAACCTCCAGTCTCTGCGTCAACTGACTCTTGTGTTCTTTAAAACATTAAATCTCACTAGTGACTTGTTAAATAACATTCATTCTCGTCAGTGACATGTTAACTCATGTTAAATCTCACAAGCGACCTACGAATTAACAAATCTCACTAGCGACATGTTAGTTCACACTAAATGTCAATAGTGTCTTGTTAATTAACGTTAAATCTTGCTAGCAACATGCTAGATCACGCAAATTCTCACTAGTGACATGCTAGATCATGCTAAATCTTGATAGCAACTTGTTAATTAACAATAAATCTTGCTACCAATATGCTAATTCAGCGAATTCTTGCCAGCAACATGCTTATTTATGTTAAATGTTGCTAATGACTTCGGAACTCATACTAAATCTTGCTAGCAACAAGATAATTAACATTAAATCTTGCTAGCAAAATTGATTATCAATTGATTAAAGATTAAATTATGATCAAAGAACATAACGACACCTTAGTAACTGCCTAGAAACAACGCAAAGCAATAACTAACAAGTGTATATATGCTCAAGATCTAATTCTTTCCATCTATCTATCTGTAAACTTAAACAACTTTTTAAGCTTTTACAAATAAATTTAACTTTCAGGATAGGCTGTCTCAAGCCAACTGAAGTTTATATCATAAACTTCCTCTATCTAGTTATTATTATTATTCTTCTTACCTAAAATTCTCAGAGCATCTCCTCCTAGAGCTTTAAAGCTACAACCACTAAACTCTGCTCAGACTTCAGACCTGTTCTGACTTGAGTTGCTATCCCTTTTCAGACTGATCAGACGTATGATTTTTGATAAAACTGAAGATTAAAGTCATAAAATCTCCATAGACTTTCACTAATGAAGTGAAAACTGAATTTTAGATAGAGCGTCCACTCCATCTGTTGGTAACATCACAACATTACACCTGATATATAATACATTTCAATACAGTATGTGTGAACATGTCCATTCCAATGGGCATGCATTTTATTTTTTTAAATCCTGAAAAAAAAACTTGCAGGTCTACAATCGATTTTTTACTTTAATTAGTAAGTTAAATCTCTCTATTTTACATACATAATATCACAAAATTACACCCCTGTCAGTGAGAGCACTGACGTTTGAACGAATCAGAGCGCTGCAATTCAAAGCCTCAAAGCTTTTCAAAGACGCCATTACTGCTGGAGAGAGAGATCATAATCTCCTAAAATAGATTTATGTGAGAGAGTTTATGATCAAACGGAAATTGTTTCCGATTATCAAGTAACCGCTGCAGCGTTTCCTTGAAGATTTATGTACTTATATGGCCAAATTCTGACTCTCATTCGTGTTTACTCGGCAAAGGCTTTCGCCCGCTGAGTAGATTACTATGGGAACGGCAACTCTCAATGAAGTTCAAACGCGCGTCCTCGCGCAATCGCGTCAGTTTATTTATAACTTATGCCTGAGTAAATATTACATTGCCTTGATTCCTTTATCTGCTATAATTGCCGTGTTGAACTGAAGTCTGACATGGCAGATCGATTCAATCTGAAAACTGCTTGAGATTAGAAAAAACAGCATTACTATCCCCATTGTGCAGGAATGATTTAAGAAATACTAATATTTAAGTTATTTTATTTCACATGAAGAAAGGCTTTATACACACACACACATATATACATATATATATATATATATATATATATATATATATATACACATACATATCTATCTATACACACATTTATATAGTAAATAAATGTATAAAGGGCTCCATATATATGCAGTGGAACTGCAGTCTGTTTAGAAAGTGGTAAGACTATATTAATAATGCTTAATTACATCTTTAAAATAGAAATAAAACAAAGTATTCACATTAGTGAAAACTGACCGTTAAAAGCCAAGGATGTAATTAAACCGTAAACATTTTTATAAACTAATTGCAATTTTCAACACTTTGGGGATCAAAAAGCATTGTTATTTATTTTTTGGTATTTCGTTACAACACCGATGATCCCTCATGATGAAAAAACTCCATGTATGTTCCCTAGATGCCATTTTGTGCACTAACCAAGTATTGCAACACTTCTGTAATCAATTAATTATTTACTCATGTTTATTACCAATGTAAATGTTGTTTATTTTAGATTTATATTTAATATTCATTATTATTCTTTGATATTTCAGACCACTCACTGTTCAGCTGAATCATCAATAACCTCCAGTCTCTGCGTCAACTGACTCTTGTGTTCTTTAAAACATTAAATCTCACTAGTGACTTGTTAAATAACATTCAATCTCGTCAGTGACATGTTAACTCATGTTAAATCTCACAAGCGACCTACGAATTAACAAATCTCACTAGCGAGATGTTAGTTCACACTAAGCCGGATCCGGGCCGTATCCAGATCAGATGAAGGACCTGGACACGAGCACAGCACTACCCTGAAGTGTCTGCGGAGACCGTGACTCTACTAGACCCTCCCCTGTGACGATCATGAACCCATCTCCAACCGGACCAAATTGGACTTCATATTGGACTTGAATTGTTGTCAATATAATAATCATGTACTGTTTGGCTTTGGCCAGAGGAGAACTGGTCCCCCGACTGAGCCTGGTTTCTCCCAAGGTTTTTTTCTCCATTCTATTCTTCATTCGTTACGTCACCTGCCGGAGTTTTGGTTCCTTGCCGCTGTCGCCTATGGCTTGCTCAGTTGGGGAAACTTAACACTTAAAATTCATCAATTGTATTGATTCGCCTGCTCTTTTGGGGCTTCTGTTCAGCCAAACAAACTTTGTTTATATTGTTTTTCCTGTAAAGCTGCTTTGAAACAATCTACATTGTAAAAAGCGCTATATAAATAAAGGTGACTTGACTTGACTTGACTAAATGTCAATAGCGTCTTGTTAATTAACGTTAAATCTTGCTAGCAATATGCTAGATCACGCAAATTCTCACTAGTGACATGCTAGATCATGCTAAATCTTGCTAGCAACTTGTTAATTAACAATAAATCTTGCTACCAATATGCTAATTCAGCGAATTCTTGCCAGCAACATGCTTATTTATGTTAAATGTTGCTAATGACTTCGGAATTCATTCTAAATCTTGCTAGCAACAAGATAATTAACATTAAATCTTGCTAGCAAAATTTATCATCAATTGATTAAAGATTAAATTATGATCAAAGAACATAACGACACCTTAGTAACTGCCTAGAAACAACGCAAGGCAATAACTAACAAGTGTATATATGCTCAAGATCTAATTCTTTCCATCTATCTATCTGTAAACTTAAACAACTTTTTAAGCTTTTACAAATAAATTTAACTTTCAGGATAGGCTTTCTCAAGCCAACTGAAGTTTATATCATAAACTTCCTCTATCTAGTTAAGTTGGCTTGAGAAAGCCAACTTAGTGATATTGTATCTAAACTTATTATTATTATTATTATTATTATTAAGTTGGCTTGAGAAAGCCAACTTAGTGATATTGTATCTAAACTTATTATTATTATTATTAAGTTGGCTTGAGAAAGCCAACTTAGTGATATTGTATCTAAACTTATTATTATTATTATTATTATTATTCTTACCTAAAATTCTCAATGCATCTCCTCCTAGAGCTTTAAAGCTACAACCACTAAACTCTGCTCAGACTTCAGACCTGTTCTGACTTGAGTTGCTATCCCTTTTCAGACTGATCAGACTTATGATTTTTGATAAAACTGAAGATTAAAGTCATAAAATCTCCATAGACTTTCACTAATGAAGTGAAAACTGAATTTTAGATAGAGCGTCCACTCCATCTGTTGGTAACATCACAACATTACACCTGATATATAATACATTTCAATACAGTATGTGTGAACATGTCCATTCCAATGGGCATGCATTTTATTTTTTTAAATCCTGAAAAAAAACTTGCAGGTCTACAATCGATTTTTTACTTTAATTAGTAAGTTAAATCTCTCTATTTTACATTCATAATATCACAAAATTACACCCCTGTCAGTGAGAGCACTGAAGTTTGAACGAATCAGAGCGCTGCAATTCAAAGCCTCAAAGCTTTTCAAAGACGCCATTACTGCTGGAGAGAGAGATCATAATCTCCTAAAATAGATTTATGTGAGAGAGTTTATGATCAAACGGAAATTGTTTCCGATTATCAAGTAACCGCTGCAGCGTGTTTCCTTGAAGATTTATGCACTTATATGGCCAAATTCTGACTCTCATTCGTCTTTACTCGGCAACGGAGTACATTACTATGGGGAAGGTAAGTGAAGTTTAAACGCGCGTCCTCCTGGACTCGCGCCAACGCATAACCGTCTAAGCACCTACGTTTATTTATAGCGCTCATTTATGTACTTTATTGCCGAATTCTGACTCTCGCTCGTGTGTTCATGGGGAAGACACATGTAAAAAGGCTTCCCTGAGCAGCGCGCGCGCTGACTCTCTTCAAATGCAGCGTCTAACAGTCAAAGTTATTTATAACTAATTCTTGAGTATATAGTTACATTGTGTTAATTCTTTTATCTGCTTTTAACTAAAGTCTGACTCCTGTTCTCGAGTTCAAACGCGCTTCCTGAGCAGATTCGCTGATAGATCGATGTTTTGTGAACACTTAAACAATAAATGAAATAAGGTATTTAAAAGGATGCAAAAACGATGGCAGATCGATTCAAACTGTAAACTGCTTGAGATTAAAAAAAACTGCATTACTCTGCTGCATTACATGAGCAGGAATTATTTAAAAAATACTAATATTTAAGTTATTTTGTTTCCCATGGAGGAAGGCTTTATACAATTACATTGCGTTGATTCCTTTATCTGCTATAATTGCCGTGTTGAACTGAAGTCTGACATGGCAGATCGAGTCAATCTGAAAACTGCTTGAGATTAGAAAAAACTGCATTACTCTCCTCATTGTACTTTAGCAGGAATTATTTTAAAAATACTAATATTTACGTTTGTTTCCCATGAAGGAAGGATTTACATATACATCTAAAAAGTATGTATTAGAGGCTCCATATACGCGCGTCCTCCCGCATTCGCGCGTCCACGCCTAAGCGCCTACGTTTATTT
>JAWRVZ010001032.1:0-45177 GCA_037043235.1 Rhodeus uyekii
CACAAAGTAGAAACTTCACAGAACTGTGCACATTAGGAGAACTAGTCAGATTGACCACAAACCGTCGTGACAACTCAGATGGTCCTGCTACGTTTGAACCCCGGTCATTGCTGCTTGCAGCTATATTTAGGGGTTCAAACGCGAAGCGTTGAAAACCTATTGTAATTGTTAAGATTTTTATTATTATTATTATTATTCTGCCGTACTTCTTATCGTGCAGACCAAACCGTAATGTCTAGAGACTTGAAAGTTGGCCAGAAGGTAGGTCTCAATTTGGGGAGAACGTATCAAAATATGACCCCGATTGGCCAATAGGTGGCGCTACAGCGATCAAAATACCTAAATTGCTAATAACTCATAGACAGTTTGTTGTACACTCAAGTGTCTTATATCCCTGGAATCCTTGGGTCAAGACTTAAAAAATGTATATCTCCGATTTCATTTCCGCCTATAAAAATTTTCCGCCATTTTGAATTTTCTGAAAAAAAAATTTTTCGAACTCCTCATAGGCCGTTTGTCCAAATAACGTGAAAACTTCACACATATCATCTAGAGACTCTCATGACCAAAAGTTATTCAAATAATTTTGATCGGTGATTCAGGCTTGCAACAACACGCTAAAACGTTCGCATAGTGCGGAGACACTTTTGCTAAAATCGTAATAACTCTGGAACGCAAAGAGATAATCTCAACAAACTTCACATAGTCATGTATAAGGTCATTTTGTGGTCACACCAAAAAAACTGGACCAGTTGACCACTTGGTGGCGCTATATTGTGAAAAAAACACTAAATCACCTGTACAGGGTCACATGTTTGTCTGATTGTTCTGAAACTTGTCATGCACGGTCTTTGTCCAAGGGTCCATGATGGTCTATGAGGATATTGGTGTATCTCAAAAAACATGACCGTCATCGGCCAATGAACTTTGAGCATCAATTAGACTAGCTTAACGAAGGTCGATCGGAACGAAACTCAATGGACGTGTTTGACTCATGGCCCTAGTGGTCTGTCAGAATTTTGAAGAAAATCGGACACTAGTTGGCGCTAACGAGTTTTTTGCGTCTCTACTCACGTGGTGTTTCACGCATCCACAAAATATTGATATCATCTGATAGATCTCCTCATACTGAACAACTTTGCCTCAAGAACCACTGCTGTCAATCAAATTGTTTGCGAAATATTGGAGATTTTTGAAATTTCAAATTTTTCGAACTCGTCATAGGCCGTCAATCTCACTGGCTTGAAAATTCACACGCATCATCTAGGGACACTCAAGGCAAAAAGTTGTCAAAGGATTTTTGATTAGTTAAACCGTTCAGCAGATACAATTTTTCATATATTTCTGATTTGTCCTATTGTGATTAAAATGTCTATATATCTTGTCCAAAAACAAGAAACTTCACAAAACTGTGTAAATGTTAAGAACCAGACATTATGAAGAAACTTGTGAGGTTTCATGTATTTCTGATGCTCGTACGGCTCACAATAAATTATAAACCATCTACATTTTAAAATCTTAGAAAAGCTGTAATACTACTTTTGTCCACAAGAGGCACCATCAGACTAGAAAATCTTTTTATGTGGAGAACAAGTCAGATTGACATAGACTGACATAAACCGACATAACAGTTCATATGTTCAGTTCACAATGTCAATATCATTTGATCTTCTCATTCTGAACATCTTTGAAAGATGTCTATACATTGTTTACACAAAGTAGAAACTTCACAGAACTGTGCACATTAGGAGAACTAGTCAGATTGACCACAAACCGTCATGACAGCTCAGATGGTCTTGCGACGTTTGAACCCCGGTCATTGCTGCTTGCAGCTATATTTAGGGGTTCAAACGCGAAGCGTTGAAAACCTATTGTAATTGTTAAGATTTTTATTATTATTATTATTATTCTGCCGTACTTCTTATCGTGCAGACCAAACCGTAAGGCCTAGAGACTTGAAAGTTGTCCAGATGGTAGGTCTCAATTTGGGGAGAACGTATCAAAATATGACCCCGATTGGCCAATAGATGGCGCTACAGCGATCAAAATAGCTAAATCGCTAATAACTCATAGACAGTTTGTCGTACACTCAAGTTTCTTATATCCCTGGAATCCTTGGCTCAAGACTTAAAAAATGTATATCTCCGATTTCATTTCCGCCTATAAAAATTTTCCGCCATTTTGAATTTTCTGAAAAAAATTTTTTTCGAACTCCTCATAGGCCGTTTGTCCAAATAACGTGAAACTTCACACATATCATCTAGAGACTCTCATGACCAAAAGTTATTCAAATAATTTCGATCGGTGATTCAGGCTTGCAACAACATGCTAAAACGTTCGCGTAATGCAGAGACACTTTTGCTAAAATCGTAATAACTCTGGAACGCAAAGAGATAATCTCAAAAAACTTCACATAGTCATGTATAAGGTCATTTTGTGGTCACGCCCAAAAAACTGGGCCAGTTGACCACTTGGTGGCGCTATATTGTGAAAAAAACTCTAAATCACCTGTACAGGGTCACATGTTTGTCTGATTGACCTGAAACTTGTCATGCACGGTCTTTGTCCTATGGTCCAGTATGGTTTATGAGGACATTGGTGTATCTCAAAAAACATGGCCGTCATCGGCCAATGAACTTTGAGCATCAATTAGACCAGCTTAACAAAAGTCGATCGGAACGAAACTCGATGGGTGTGTTTGACTCATGGCCCTAGTGGTCTGTCAGAATTTTGAAAAAAATCGGACACTAGTTGGCGCTAACAAGTTTTTTGCGTCTCTACTCGCGTGGTGGTCCACGCATCCACACAATATTGATATCATATGATAGATCTCCTCATACTGAACAACTTTGCCTCAAGAACCACTGCTGTCAATCAAATTGTTTGTGAAATATTGGAGATTTTTGAAATTTCAACTTTTTCGAACTCGTCATAGGCCGTCAATACGATTGGCTTGAAAATTCACACGCATCATCTAGGGACACTCAAGGGAAAAAGTTATTCAAAGAATTTTGATCAGGCAAACCCTTCAGCAGATATAATTTTTCATATATTTCAGGTTTGGCCTATTGTGAATAAAAAGCCTATATATCTTGTCCACAAACAAGAAACTTCACAAAACTGTGTAAATGTTAAGAACAAGTCATTTTGAAGAAATGTGTCAGGTCTCATGTATTTCTGATGCTCATAGGGCTCACAATAAATAATAAACGATCTATATTTTAAAATCTTTGAAAAGCTGTCATACTAGTTTTGTCCTCAAGAGAAACGTCACAGATCTGTGAACATGTTAAGAACAAGTCATTTTGAAGAAATGTGTCAGGTCTCATGTATTTCTGATGCTCATAGGGCTCACAATAAATTACAAACGATCTACATTTTAAAATCTTAGAAAAGCTGTAATACTACTTTTGTCCACAAGAGGCACCATCAGGCTAGAAAATCTTTTTATGTGGAGAACAAGTCAGATTGACATAGACTGACATAAAACGACAGAACAGTTCAGATGTTCAGTTCACAATATTAATATCGTTTAATCTTCTCAGTCTGAACATCTTTGAAAGATGTCTATTCATTGTTTGCACAGAGTAGAAACTTCACAGAACTGTGCACATTAGGAAAACTAGTCAGATTGACAAAAAAAGGTCATAACAGTTCAAATGATATGACGTGTAGTGTTAGACATATCCACATTATTATCATTTGATAGATCTTCCCATACTGAAAAAAATTGTAACATGTCTATATATCATTTACACAAACTAGAAACTTCATAAAGCTCTGTTTATGTGGAGAACAAGTCAGATTTACATAGACCGACATACACCGACATAACTGTTCATATGTTCAGTTCACAATGTCAATATCATTTGATCTTCTCATTCTGAACATCTTTGAAAGATGTCTATACATTGTTTACACAAAGTAGAAACTTCACAGAATTGTGCACATTAGGAGAACCAGTCAGATTGACCACAAACCGTCTTGACAGCTCAGATGGTCTTGTGACGTTTGAACCCCGGTCATTGCTGCTTGCAGCTATATTTATTATTATTATTATTATTCTTCTGCCGTACTTCTTATCGTGCAGACCAAACCGTAAGGTATAGAGACTTGAAAGTTGGTCAGATGGTAGGTCTCAATTTGGGGAGAACGTATCAAAATATGGCGCAAATCGGGCAATAGGTGGCGCTACAGCGACTACAAACGCGTACACGCTCATAACTCGTAAACCGTTTGTCGTACACTCAAGTGTCTTATATCCCTGGAATCCTTGGCTCAAGACTTAAAAAATGTATATCTCCGATTTCATTTCCGCCTATAAAAATTTTCCGCCATTTTGAATTTTCTGAAAAAAATTTTTTTCGAACTCCTCATAGGCCGTTTGGCCAAATCACGCAAAATTTCCCACGCATCATCTAGAGACTCTCATGACCAAAAGTTGTCAAAGGAATTTTAATCGGTGATTCACGCTTGCAACAAGACAATAAAACGTTCGGATAAGGCGGAGACACTTTTGCTAGAATCGTAATAGCTCTGGAACGCAAAGAGATAATCTCACCAAACTTCAAATAGTCATGTATAAGCTCAATTTGTGGTCACAACAAAAAAACTGCGATGATTGACCACTTGGTGGCGCTATATTGCGAAAAAAACACTCAATCACCTGTACAGGGTCATATGTTTATCTGATTGACCTGAAACTTGTCATGCACGGTCTTTGACCAAGGGTCCCTGATGGTCTATGAGGACATTGGTGTATCTCAAAAAACATGGCCGTCATCGGCCAATGAACTTTGAGCATCAATTAGACCAGCTTAACGAAGGTCGATCGGAACGAAACTCGATGGGCGTGTTTGACTCATGGCCCTAGTGGTCTGTCAGAATTTTGAAGAAAATCGGACACTAGTTGGCGCTAACGAGTTTTTTGCGTCTCTACTCACGTGGTGTTTTACGCATCCACAAAATATTGATATCATCTGATAGATCTCCTCATACTGAACAACTTTGCCTCAAGAACCAGTGCTGTCAATCAAATTGTTTGCGAAATATTGGAGATTTTCGAAATTTCAAATTTTTCGAACTCGTCATAGGCCGTCAATCTCACTGGCTTGAAAATTCACATGCATCATCTAGGGACACTCAAGGCAAAAAGTTGTCAAAGGATTTTCGATTAGTTAAACCGTTCAGCAGATACAATTTTTCATATATTTCTGATTTGGCCTATTGTGATTAAAATGTCTATATATCTTGTCCAAAAACAAGAAACTTCACAAAACTTTGTAAATGTTAAGAACAAGACATTATGAAGAAACTTGTGAGGTTTCATGTATTTCTGATGCTCGTACGGCTCACAATAAATTATAAACACTCTATATTTTAAAATCTTAGAAAAGCTGTGATACTACTTTTGTCCACAAGAGGCACCGTCAGGCTAGAAAATCTTTTCATGTGGAGAACAAGTCAGATTGACATAGACTGACATAACAGTTCAGATGATATGATGTGTGGTGTTAAACATATCCACACTATATTAATATCATTTGATAGATCTTCCTATAGTGAAAAAATGTGTAATATGATACGTCTATATATCGTTTACACAAACTAGAAACTTCATAAAGCTCTGTTTATGTGTAGAACAAGTCAGATTGACATAACAGTTCAGATGTTCAGTTCACAATATTAATATCATTTGATCTTCTCATTCTGAAAATCTTTGAAAGATGTCTATACATTGTTTGCACAAAGTAGAAACTTCACAGAACTGTGCACATTAGGAGAACTAGTCAGATTGACCACAAACCGTCTTGACAGCTCAGATGGTCTTGCGACGTTTGAACCCCGGTCATTGCTGCTTGCAGCTATATTTATTATTATTATTATTATTCTTCTGCCGTACTTCTTATCGTGCAGACCAAACCGTAAGGTATAGAGACTTGAAAGTTGGTCAGATGGTAGGTCTCAATTTGGGGAGAACGTATCAAAATATGGCGCAAATCGGGCAATAGGTGGCGCTACAGCGACTACAAACGCGTACACGCTCATAACTCGTAAACCGTTTGTCGTACACTCAAGTGTCTTATATCCCTGGAATCCTTGGCTCAAGACTTAAAAAATGTATATCTCCGATTTCATTTCCGCCTATAAAAATTTTCCGCCATTTTGAATTTTCTGAAAAAAAATTTTTTCGAACTCCTCATAGGCCGTTTGGCCAAATCACGCAAAATTTCCCACGCATCATCTAGAGACTCTCATGACCAAAAGTTGTCAAAGGAATTTTAATCGGTGATTCACGCTTGCAACAAGACAATAAAACGTTCGGATAAGGCGGAGACACTTTTGCTAGAATCGTAATAGCTCTGGAACGCAAAGAGATAATCTCACCAAACTTCAAATAGTCATGTATACGCTCAATTTGTGGTCACAACAAAAAAACTGCGATGATTGACCACTTGGTGGCGCTATATTGCGAAAAAAACACTCAATCACCTGTACAGGGTCACATGTTTATCTGATTGACCTGAAACTTGTCATGCACGGTCTTTGACCAAGGATCCCTGATGGTCTATGAGGACATTGGTGTATCTCAAAAAACATGGCCGTCATCGGCCAATGAACTTTGAGCATCAATTAGACCAGCTTAACGAAGGTCGATCGGAACGAAACTCGATGGGCGTGTTTGACTCATAGCCCTAGTGGTCTGTCAGAATTTTGAAGAAAATCGGACACTAGTTGGCGCTAACGAGTTTTTTGCGTCTCTACTCACGTGGTGTTTTACGCATCCACAAAATATTGATATCATCTGATAGATCTCCTCATACTGAACAACTTTGCCTCAAGAACCACTGCTGTCAATCAAATTGTTTGCGAAATATTGGAGATTTTCGAAATTTCAAATTTTTCGAACTCGTCATAGGCCGTCAATCTCACTGGCTTGAAAATTCACATGCATCATCTAGGGACACTCAAGGCAAAAAGTTGTCAAAGGATTTTCGATTAGTTAAACCGTTCAGCAGATACAATTTTTCATATATTTCTGATTTGGCCTATTGTGATTAAAATGTCTATATATCTTGTCCAAAAACAAGAAACTTCACAAAACTTTGTAAATGTTAAGAACAAGACATTATGAAGAAACTTGTGAGGTTTCATGTATTTCTGATGCTCGTACGGCTCACAATAAATTATAAACACTCTATATTTTAAAATCTTAGAAAAGCTGTGATACTACTTTTGTCCACAAGAGGCACCGTCAGGCTAGAAAATCTTTTCATGTGGAGAACAAGTCAGATTGACATAGACTGACATAACAGTTCAGATGATATGATGTGTGGTGTTAAACATATCCACACTATATTAATATCATTTGATAGATCTTCCTATAGTGAAAAAATGTGTAATATGATACGTCTATATATCGTTTACACAAACTAGAAACTTCATAAAGCTCTGTTTATGTGTAGAACAAGTCAGATTGACATAACAGTTCAGATGTTCAGTTCACAATATTAATATCATTTGATCTTCTCATTCTGAAAATCTTTGAAAGATGTCTATACATTGTTTGCACAAAGTAGAAACTTCACAGAACTGTGCACATTAGGAGAACTAGTCAGATTGACCACAAACCGTCTTGACAGCTCAGATGGTCTTGCGACGTTTGAACCCCGGTCATTGCTGCTTGCAGCTATATTTAGGGGTTCAAACGCGAAGCGTTGAAAACCTATTGTAATTGTTAGGATTTTTATTATTAGGGGTTCAAACGCGAAGCGTTGAAAACCTATTGTAATTGTTAAGATTTTTATTATTATTATTATTATTCTGCCGTACTTCTTATCGTGCAGACCAAACCGTAATGTCTAGAGACTTGAAAGTTGGCCAGAAGGTAGGTCTCAATTTGGGGAGAACGTATCAAAATATGACCCCGATTGGCCAATAGGTGGCGCTACAGCGATCAAAATACCTAAATTGCTAATAACTCATAGACAGTTTGTCGTACACTCAAGTGTCTTATATCCCTGGAATCATTGGCTCAAGACTTAAAAAATGTATATCTCCGATTTCATTTCCGCCCATAAAAATTTTCCGCCATTTTGAATTTTCTGAAAAAATTTTTTTTCGAACTCCTCATAGGCCGTTTGTCCAAATAACGTGAAACTTCACACATATCATCTAGAGACTCTCATGACCAAAAGTTATTCAAATCTTTTCGATCGGTGATTCAGGCTTGCAACAACACGCTAAAACGTTCGCATAGTGCGGAGACACTTTTGCTAAAATCGTAATAACTCTGGAACGCAAAGAGATAATCTCAACAAACTTCACATAGTCATGTATAAGGTCATTTTGTGGTCACACCAAAAAAACTGGGCCAGTTGACCACTTGGTGGCGCTATATTGTGAAAAAAACACTAAATCACCTGTACAGGGTCACATGTTTGTCTGATTGTTCTGAAACTTGTCATGCACGGTCTTTGTCCAAGGGTCCATGATGGTCTATGAGGATCTTGGTGTATCTCAAAAAACATGACCGTCATCGGCCAATGAACTTTGAGCATCAATTAGACTAGCTTAACGAAGGTCGATCGGAACGAAACTCGATGGGCGTGTTTGACTCATGGCCCTAGTGGTCTGTCAGAATTTTGAAGAAAATCGGACACTAGTTGGCGCTAACGAGTTTTTTGCGTCTCTACTCACGTGGTGTTTCACGCATCCACAAAATATTGATATCATCTGATAGATCTCCTCATACTGAACAACTTTGCCTCAAGAACCACTGCTGTCCATCAAATTGTTTGTGAAATATTGGAGATTTTAGAAAATTAAAATTTTTCGAACTAGTCATAGGCCGTCAATACGATTGGCTTGAAAATTCACACTCATCATCTAGGGACACTCAAGGCAAAAAGTTATTCAAAGAATTTCGATCAGTTAAACCGTTCAGCAGATACAATTTTTCATATATTTCTGATTTGGTCTATTGTGATTAAAATGTCTATATATCTTGTCCACAAACAAGAAACTTCACAAAACTGTGTAAATGTTAAGAACAAGTCATTTTGAAGAAATGTGTTGGGTTTCATGTATTTCTGATGCTCATAGGGCTCACAATAAATTATAAACACTCTATATTTTAAAATCTTAGAAAAGCTGTAATACTAGTTTTGTCCACAAGAGAAACGTCACAAAACTGTGAACATGTTAAGAACAAGTCATTTTGAAGAAATGTGTCGGGTTTCATGTATTTCTGATGCTCATAGGGCTCACAATAAATTATAAACGATCTTTATTTTAAAATCTTAGAAAAGCTGTAATACTACTTTTGTCCAACAGAGGCACCATCAGGCTAGGAACTTTTTTTATGTGGAGAACAAGTCAAATTGACATAGACTGACATAACAGTTCAGAGGACATGACTTATGGTGTTAAACACATCGCGTTGAAAACCTATTGTAATTGTTAAGATTTTTATTATTATTATTATTATTCTGCCGTACTTCTTATCGTGCAGACCAAACCGTAATGTCTAGAGACTTGAAAGTTGGCCAGAAGGTAGGTCTCAATTTGGGGAGAACGTATCAAAATATGACCCCGATTGGCCAATAGGTGGCGCTACAGCGATCAAAATACCTAAATTGCTAATAACTCATAGACAGTTTGTCGTACACTCAAGTGTCTTATATCCCTGGAATCATTGGCTCAAGACTTAAAAAATGTATATCTCCGATTTCATTTCCGCCCATAAAAATTTTCCGCCATTTTGAATTTTCTGAAAAAAATTTTTTTCGAACTCCTCATAGGCCGTTTGTCCAAATAACGTGAAACTTCACACATATCATCTAGAGACTCTCATGACCAAAAGTTATTCAAATCTTTTCGATCGGTGATTCAGGCTTGCAACAACACGCTAAAACGTTCGCATAGTGCGGAGACACTTTTGCTAAAATCGTAATAACTCTGGAACGCAAAGAGATAATCTCAACAAACTTCACATAGTCATGTATAAGGTCATTTTGTGGTCACACCAAAAAAACTGGGCCAGTTGACCACTTGGTGGCGCTATATTGTGAAAAAAACACTAAATCACCTGTACAGGGTCACATGTTTGTCTGATTGTTCTGAAACTTGTCATGCACGGTCTTTGTCCAAGGGTCCATGATGGTCTATGAGGATCTTGGTGTATCTCAAAAAACATGACCGTCATCGGCCAATGAACTTTGAGCATCAATTAGACTAGCTTAACGAAGGTCGATCGGAACGAAACTCGATGGGCGTGTTTGACTCATGGCCCTAGTGGTCTGTCAGAATTTTGAAGAAAATCGGACACTAGTTGGCGCTAACGAGTTTTTTGCGTCTCTACTCACGTGGTGTTTCACGCATCCACAAAATATTGATATCATCTGATAGATCTCCTCATACTGAACAACTTTGCCTCAAGAACCACTGCTGTCCATCAAATTGTTTGTGAAATATTGGAGATTTTAGAAAATTAAAATTTTTCGAACTAGTCATAGGCCGTCAATACGATTGGCTTGAAAATTCACACTCATCATCTAGGGACACTCAAGGCAAAAAGTTATTCAAAGAATTTCGATCAGTTAAACCGTTCAGCAGATACAATTTTTCATATATTTCTGATTTGGTCTATTGTGATTAAAATGTCTATATATCTTGTCCACAAACAAGAAACTTCACAAAACTGTGTAAATGTTAAGAACAAGTCATTTTGAAGAAATGTGTTGGGTTTCATGTATTTCTGATGCTCATAGGGCTCACAATAAATTATAAACACTCTATATTTTAAAATCTTAGAAAAGCTGTAATACTAGTTTTGTCCACAAGAGAAACGTCACAAAACTGTGAACATGTTAAGAACAAGTCATTTTGAAGAAATGTGTCGGGTTTCATGTATTTCTGATGCTCATAGGGCTCACAATAAATTATAAACGATCTTTATTTTAAAATCTTAGAAAAGCTGTAATACTACTTTTGTCCAACAGAGGCACCATCAGGCTAGGAACTTTTTTTATGTGGAGAACAAGTCAAATTGACATAGACTGACATAACAGTTCAGAGGACATGACTTATGGTGTTAAACACATGCACGTAATATTAATATCATTTGATAGATTTTTCCATACTGAAAAAATGGTTAACATGTGTATATATATCGTTTACACAAACTAGAAACTTCATAAAGCTCTGTTTATGTGGAGAACAAGTCAGATTGACATACACCGACATAACAGTTCAGATGTTCAGCTCACAATATTAATATCATTTGATCTTCTCATTCTGAACATCTTTGAAAGATGTCTATACATTGTTTGCACAAAGTAGAAACTTCACAGAACTGTGCACATTAGGATAACTAGTCAGATTGACCACAAACAGTCATGACAGCTCAGATGGTCCTGCTACGTTTGAACCCCGGTCATTGCTGCTTGCAGCTATATTTATTATTATTATTATTATTATTCTTCTGCCGTAATGTGTCTCGTGCAGACCAAACCGTAAGGTCTAGAGACTTGAAACTTTGTCAGATGGTAGGTCTCAATTTGGGGAGAACGTATCAAAATATGACGCAAATCGGGCTATAGGTGGCGCTACAGCGACTACAAACGCGTACATGTTCATAACTCGTAAACCGTTTGTCGTACACTCAAGTGTCTTATATCTCTGGAATCCTTGGCTCAAAACTTAAAAAATGTATATCTCCGATTTCATTTCCGCCTATAAAAATTTTCCGCCATTTTGAATTTTCTGAAAAAAAAAGTTTTCGAACTCCTCATAGACCGTTTGTCCAAATAACGCGAAACTTCACACATATCATCTAGAGACTCTCATGACCAAAAGTTATTCAAATAATTTTGATCGGTGATTCACGCTTGCAACGACACGCTAAAACGTTTGCATAAGGCGGAGACACTTTTGCTAAAATCGTAATAGCTCTGGAACGCAAAGAGATAATCTCACCAAACTTCACATAGTCATGTATAAGCTCAATTTGTGGTCACACCAAAAAAACTGCGATGATTGACCACTTGGTGGCGCTATATTGCGAAAAAAACACTCAATCACCTGTACAGGGTCACATGGTAGTCCGATTGACCTGAGACTTGTCATGCACGGTCTTTGTCCAAGGGTCCATGATGGTCTATGAGGACATTGGTGTATCTCAAAAAACATGACCGTCATCGGCCAATGAACTTTGAGCATCAATTAGACCAGCTTAACGAAGGTCGATCGGAACGAAACTCGATGGGCGTGTTTGACTCATGGCCCTAGTGGTCTGTCAGAATTTTGAAGAAAATCGGACACTCGTTGGTGCTAACAAGTTTTTTGCGTCTCTACTCACGTGGTGTTTCACGCATCCCCAAAATATTGATATCATCTGATAGATCTCCTCATACTGAACAACTTTGCCTCAAGAACCACTGCTGTCAATCAAATTGTTTGCGAAATATTGGAGATTTTTGAAATTTCAAATTTTTCGAACTCGTCATAGGCCGTCAATCTCACTGGCTTGAAAATTCACACGCATCATCTAGGGACACTCAAGGCAAAAAGTTGTCAAAGGATTTTCGATTAGTTAAACCGTTCAGCAAAAAAAAAATTTCATATATTTCTGATTTGGCCTATTGTGATTAAAATGTCTATATATCTTGTCCAAAAACAAGAAACTTCACAAAACTGTGTAAATGTTAAGAACAAGACATTATGAAGAAACTTGTGAGGTTTCATGTATTTCTGATGCTCGTACGGCTCACAATAAATTATAAACGATCCACATTTTAAAATCTTAGAAAAGCTGTAATACTAGTTTTGTCCTCAAGAGAAACGTCACAGATCTGTGAACATGTTAAGAACAAGTCATTTTGAAGAAATGTGTCAGGTCTCATGTATTTCTGATGCTCATAGGGCTCACAATAAATTACAAACGATGTACATTTTAAAATCTTAGAAAAGCTGTAATACTACTTTTGTCCACAAGAGGCACCATCAGGCTAGAAAATCTTTTTATGTGGAGAACAAGTCAGATTGACATAGACTGACATAAACTGACAGAACAGTTCAGATGTTCAGTTCACAATATCATTTAATCTTCTCAGTCTGAACATCTTTGAAAGATTTCTATTCATTGTTTGCACAGAGTAGAAATTTCACAGAACTGTGCTCATTAGGAAATCTAGTCAGATTGACCACAAACCGTCTTGACAGCTCAGATGGTCTTGCGACGTTTGAACCCCGGTCATTGCTGCTTGCAGCTATATTTAGGGGTTCAAACGCGAAGCGTTGAAAACCTATTGTAATTGTTAGGATTTTTATTATTATTATTATTATTATTATTATTCTTCTGCCGTAATGTGTCTCGTGCAGACCAAACCGTAAGGTCTAGAGACTTGAAACTTTGTCAGATGGTAGGTCTCAATTTGGGGAGAACGTATCAAAATATGACGCAAATCGGGCTATAGGTGGCGCTACAGCGACTACAAACGCGTACATGTTCATAACTCGTAAACCGTTTGTCGTACACTCAAGTGTCTTATATCTCTGGAATCCTTGGCTCAAAACTTAAAAAATGTATATCTCCGATTTCATTTCCGCCTATAAAAATTTTCCGCCATTTTGAATTTTCTGAAAAAAAAAGTTTTCGAACTCCTCATAGACCGTTTGTCCAAATAACGCGAAACTTCACACATATCATCTAGAGACTCTCATGACCAAAAGTTATTCAAATAATTTTGATCGGTGATTCACGCTTGCAACGACACGCTAAAACGTTTGCATAAGGCGGAGACACTTTTGCTAAAATCGTAATAGCTCTGGAACGCAAAGAGATAATCTCACCAAACTTCACATAGTCATGTATAAGCTCAATTTGTGGTCACACCAAAAAAACTGCGATGATTGACCACTTGGTGGCGCTATATTGCGAAAAAAACACTCAATCACCTGTACAGGGTCACATGGTAGTCCGATTGACCTGAGACTTGTCATGCACGGTCTTTGTCCAAGGGTCCATGATGGTCTATGAGGACATTGGTGTATCTCAAAAAACATGACCGTCATCGGCCAATGAACTTTGAGCATCAATTAGACCAGCTTAACGAAGGTCGATCGGAACGAAACTCGATGGGCGTGTTTGACTCATGGCCCTAGTGGTCTGTCAGAATTTTGAAGAAAATCGGACACTCGTTGGTGCTAACAAGTTTTTTGCGTCTCTACTCACGTGGTGTTTCACGCATCCCCAAAATATTGATATCATCTGATAGATCTCCTCATACTGAACAACTTTGCCTCAAGAACCACTGCTGTCAATCAAATTGTTTGCGAAATATTGGAGATTTTTGAAATTTCAAATTTTTCGAACTCGTCATAGGCCGTCAATCTCACTGGCTTGAAAATTCACACGCATCATCTAGGGACACTCAAGGCAAAAAGTTGTCAAAGGATTTTCGATTAGTTAAACCGTTCAGCAAAAAAAAAATTTCATATATTTCTGATTTGGCCTATTGTGATTAAAATGTCTATATATCTTGTCCAAAAACAAGAAACTTCACAAAACTGTGTAAATGTTAAGAACAAGACATTATGAAGAAACTTGTGAGGTTTCATGTATTTCTGATGCTCGTACGGCTCACAATAAATTATAAACGATCCACATTTTAAAATCTTAGAAAAGCTGTAATACTAGTTTTGTCCTCAAGAGAAACGTCACAGATCTGTGAACATGTTAAGAACAAGTCATTTTGAAGAAATGTGTCAGGTCTCATGTATTTCTGATGCTCATAGGGCTCACAATAAATTACAAACGATGTACATTTTAAAATCTTAGAAAAGCTGTAATACTACTTTTGTCCACAAGAGGCACCATCAGGCTAGAAAATCTTTTTATGTGGAGAACAAGTCAGATTGACATAGACTGACATAAACTGACAGAACAGTTCAGATGTTCAGTTCACAATATCATTTAATCTTCTCAGTCTGAACATCTTTGAAAGATTTCTATTCATTGTTTGCACAGAGTAGAAATTTCACAGAACTGTGCTCATTAGGAAATCTAGTCAGATTGACCACAAACCGTCTTGACAGCTCAGATGGTCTTGCGACGTTTGAACCCCGGTCATTGCTGCTTGCAGCTATATTTATTATTATTATTATTCTTCTGCCGTACTTCTTATCGTGCAGACCAAACCGTAAGGTCTAGAGACTTGAAAGTTGGTCAGATGGTAGGTCTCAATTTGGGGAGAACGTATCAAAATATGACGCAAATCGGGCTATAGGTGGCGCTACAGCGACTACAAACGCGTACATGTTCATAACTCGTAAACCGTTTGTCGTACACTCAAGTGTCTTATATCTCTGGAATCCTTGGCTCAAAACTTAAAAAATGTATATCTCCGATTTCATTTCCGCCTATAAAAATTTTCCGCCATTTTGAATTTTCTGAAAAAAAAAGTTTTCGAACTCCTCATAGACCGTTTGTCCAAATCACGCAAAATTTCACACACATCATCTAGAGACTCTCATGACCAAAAGTTGTCAAAAGAATTTTGATCGGTGATTCACGCTTGCAACAAGACAATAAAACGTTCGGATAAGGCGGAGACACTTTTGCTAAAATTGTAATAGCTCTGGAACGCAAAGAGATAATCTCACCAAACTTCACATAGTCATGTATAAGCTCAATTTGTGGTCACACCAAAAAAACTGCGATGATTGACCACTTGGTGGCGCTATATTGCGAAAAAAACACTCAATCACCTGTACAGGGTCACATGTTAGTCCGATTGACCTGAGACTTGTCATGCACGGTCTTTGTCCAAGGTTCCATGATGGTCTATGAGGACATTGGTGTATCTCAAAAAACATGACCGTCATCGGCCAATGAACTTTGAGCATCAATTAGACTAGCTTATCGAAGGTCGATTGGAACGAAACTCGATGGGCGTGTTTGACTCATGGCCGTAGTGGTCTCTCAGAATTTTGAAGAAAATCGGACACTAGTTGGCGCTAAGGAGTTTTTTGCGTCTCTACTCACGTGGTGTTTCACGCATCCACAAAATATTGATATCATCTGATAGGTCTCCTCATACTGAACAACTTTGCCTCAAGAACCACTGCTGTCAATCAAATTGTTTGCGAAATATTGGAGATTTTTGAAATTTCAAATTTTTCGAACTCGTCATAGGCCGTCAATCTCACTGGCTTGAAAATTCACACGCATCATCTAGGGACACTCAAGGCAAAAAGTTGTCAAAGGATTTTCAATTAGTTAAACCGTTCAGCAGATACAATTTTTCAAATATTTCTGGTCTGGCCTATTGTGAGTAAAAAGTCTATATATCTTGTCCACAAACAAGAAACTTCACAAAACTGTGTAAATGTTAAGAACAAGTCATTTTGAAGAAATGTGTGGGGTTTCATGTATTTCTGATGCTCTTAGGGATCACAATAAATTATAAATGATCTATATTTTAAAATCTTAGAAAAGCTGTAATACTACTTTTGTCCACAAGAGGCACCATCAGGCTAGAAAATCTTTTTATGTGGAGAACAAGTCAGATTGACATAGACTGACATAAAACGACAGAACAGTTCAGATGTTCAGTTCACAATATTAATATCATTTAATGTTCTCAGTCTGAACATCTTTGAAAGATGTCTATTCATTGTTTGCACAGAGTAGAAACTTCACAGAACTGTGCTCATTAGGAAAACTAGTCAGATTGACAAAAAAAAAGGTCATAACAGTTCAAATGATATGACTGGTAGTGTTAGACATATCCACATTTTTATCATTTGATAGATCTTCCCATACTGAAAAAAATTGTAACATGTCTATATATCATTTACACAAACTAGAAACTTCATAAAGCTCTGTTTATGTGGAGAATAAGTCAGATTGACATAGACCGACATACACCGACATAACTGTTCATATGTTCAGTTCACAATGTCAATATCATTCGATCTTCTCATTCTGAACATCTTTGAAAGATGTCTATACATTGTTTGCACAAAGTAGAAACTTCACAGAACTGTGCACATTAGGAGAACTAGTCAGATTGACCACAAACAGTCATGACAGCTCAGATGGTCCTGCTACGTTTGAACCCCGGTCATTGCTGCTTGCAGCTATATTTAGGGGTTCAAACGCGTAGCGTTGAATACCTATTGTATCTGTTAGGATTTTTATTATTATTCTTCTGCCGTACTTCCGATCGTGCAGACCAAACCGTAAGGTCTAGAGACTTGAAACCTGGCCAGATGGTAGGTCTCAATTTGGGGGGAACGTATCAAAACATGACGCAAATCGGCCTATAGGGGGCGCTACAGCGATCAAAATAGCTAAATCGCTAATAACTCCTAGACCGTTTGTCCTACACTCAAGTGTCTTATATCTCTGGAATCCTTGGCTCAAGACGAACAAAACGTATATCTCCGATTTCATTTCCGTCTAGAAAAATTTTCCGCCATTTTGAATTTTCTGAAAAAAAACATTTTCGAACTCCTCATAGGCCGTTTGTCCAAATCACGTGAAACTTCACACACATCATCTAGAGACTTTCCTGACCAAAAGTTATTCAAAGAATTTTGATCAGTGATTCACGCTCGCAACAGGACGTCCAAACGTCTGAGTAGGGCGGAGCCTCTTTTGCTAAAATCATAATAATTCTGGAACGCAAAGAGATAATCTCACCAAACTTGAAATACTCATGTATGAGGTAGTTTTGTGGTCACGCTAAAAAATCTGCAACGATTGACCACTTGGTGGCGCTATATTATGAAAAAAACACTAAAACATTTGTACATGTGCACTCGTTAGTCCGATTGACTTGAAACTTGTCATGCATGGTCTTTGTCCAATGACCCATGATGATCTATGAGGATATTGGCGTATCTCAAAAAACATGGCTGTCATCGGCCAATGAAGTTTGAGCATCAATTAGACCAACTTAACGAACCTTGATCGGAATGAAACTTGATGAGTGTGTTTGACTCATGGCCCTAGAGGTCTATCAGAATTTTTAAAGAAATCAGCCACTAGTTGGCGCTAACGAGTTTTTTTGCATCTCTAATCACGTGGTGTTTCACACATCCTCACAATATTGATATCATCTGTTAGATCGTCTCATACTGAGCAACTTTGCCTCAAGAACCACTGCTGTAAATCGAATTGTTAGCGAAATATTGGAGATTTTAGAAAATTTACATTTTTCGAACTAGTCATAGGCCGTCGATACGATTGGCTTGAAAATTCACACGCATCATCTAGGGGCACTCAAGGCAAAAAGTTATTCAAAGAATTTCGATCAGTTAAACCGTTCAGCAGATACAATTTTTCATATATTTCTGATTTGGCCTATTGTGATTAAAATGTCTATATATCTTGTGCACAAACAAAAAACGTCACAGAACTGTGAACATGTTAAGAACAAGTCATTTTGAAGAAGTGTGTCTGGTTTCATGAATTTCTGATGCTCATAGGGCTCACAATAAATTATAAACTATCTATATTTAAAAATCTCAGTAAAGCTGTAATACTAGTTTTGTCCACAAGAGGCACCGTCAGGCTAGGAAATCTTTTTATTCCAATTTCAGTTAGAAGAATCTTTGCTCACATCTTGTTTCACACATCCACACTATTTTAGTATTTGATAAATCTTTCCATACTGAATAAAAACCAATTAAAACTGAAAAAAATGATGGCTGTAATATTACTTGTCCACAAGAGGGAGCCACAGGATAAGAAATCGTTTTATTCCAATTTCTGAATTTGTTTTTCTTTTAAAACCCCTTCAGACCTGAAATAGGTCCAAGGTAAAAAAAAAAAAAAAAAAAAAAAAAAATACCATTAAATTAGGCATAAATTAAGGAGTCAAAAAAAAAATTCATAACTCCTTCATAGAAAATTTTGATGTCCATTGTAATGGACATCAGGACGAAAGCGTTGTAAATCAGATTGCTATAAAGTCCTATAGACAATTAAAAAATTTGATATAATTATTATTTTATTTTTTTTACATTTCCAGGTCAAGAACCTGAACAATATAACATTTCAACTTTAATTTTTTTTGTACAGATTTGCAAATTTTTAACAAAATACACCTCTCATAAGAAATGCATTGGGAGTCTGCAAACAGTGACTTTACACACACACATAGGCTGTGTGTTTCTTTCCAGGTATTCCCAAGTGGCACAGAGCAGTAGTGCATCTTGCACTGATCACAGAATTGTATACTCTGCATATTACATTTTTTTCACAAATGTAGTATTACTGTGATAACTGTATTTTTTATCTCATATCTCAGAACATTACATATTTGGCTCTTGAGACAACAATAGCCCATTCTGTCAATCTTAGAGCTGTTGGCCACTTTTAGATGGAGTGTCCACCCCATCTGGTGGGGATTTCACAACATTACACCACTGTTTTTTATTTTTTTATTTTTTTTCATATGCCCCCACTGGCCATAACAGCAAATAACATTATGATACCACATTAGGACATCTGTACAATACCTGTAAACATTTTTTTTTGTGGATATTGTATTTATTAGGTCCTACAGATCCCAAATAGCAAGAAACATTATAAAATGCACAGATAGATATGCAAAGAGGATCTATAATAAATCTCAATATGCATATCTGAATGGGCATTGATTAGGTGACACTGAGACCTGGTGTCCATTACAATGGACATGCATTTTTCAAAAAATCCTGAGAAAAAACTTGCAGGTCTCCAATCGATTTTTTACTTTTATTAGTAAGTTAAATCTCTCTATTTTACATACCAACTGTGAAATTTTGGCAAACATTTCAAAGATTGAAAATATAACTGTAGAAAATGCAGCTTCCTTCTGTAGGTGAAAAACAGCGCCCCCGTGCTTCACTTCAAATGTTGTGGGTTTTTAAAAATTTCCACATCCAGAACTTTACTGCCATCTAGAGGATGACAAGGGTCCAATCTCTTGGGGTGCATGCTTTAAATTAGGAAAAATGCTCAAAAAGTAAAAAAAAAAAAAAAAGGGGCGTGAAATGTCATGTCCATTGTAATGGACACCAGGTCTGAAGGGGTTTTAATATGTGAACAATTTCTAAACTGACTGTCACGGTACACTCGTTTATTCGATTGACTTGAAACTTGTCATGCACTGTCCTTATCCAAGGGTCCATGATGGTTTATGAAGATATTGGCAAATCTCAAAAAACATGGCCGTCATCGGCCAATGAAGTTTGAGCATCAATTAGACCAACTTAACAAAGGTCGATTGCAACGAAACTTGATGGGAGTGTTTGGATGAAATATGGTGCTAAACACAACTACACAATATTAATATTGTTTGATAAATCTCCTCATAATGAACAACTCATCACCAACTGAAAGATGATGGCTGTCATATTATTTTTGTCCACAATAGGGAACCACAGGATAAGAAATCTTTTTTATGTATATATGGATATAAAATTCACACTTTCGCTACTTGTTAGTCCGATTGACTTCAAACTTGTCATGCACGTTCTTTGTCCTCTTGATGGTCTTGCTAAGTTTGAACCCCGGTCATTGCTGCTTGCAGCTATATTTAGGGGTTCAAACGCGAAGCGTTGAAAACCTATTGTAATTGTTAAGATTTTTATTATTATTATTATTATTCTGCCGTACTTCTTATCGTGCAGACCAAACCGTAATGTCTAGAGACTTGAAAGTTGGCCAGAAGGTAGGTCTCAATTTGGGGAGAACGTATCAAAATATGACCCCGATTGGCCAATAGGTGGCGCTACAGCGATCAAAATACCTAAATTGCTAATAACTCATAGACAGTTTGTCGTACACTCAAGTGTCTTATATCCCTGGAATCCTTGGCTCAAGACTTAAAAAATGTATATCTCCGATTTCATTTCCGCCTATAAAAATTTTCCGCCATTTTGAATTTTCTAAAAAAAAAAAATTTCGAACTCCTCATAGGCCGTTTGTCCAAATAACGTGAAACTTCACACATATCATCTAGAGACTCTCATGACCAAAAGTTATTCAAATAATTTCGATCGGTGATTCAGGCTTGCAACAACACGCTAAAACGTTCGCATAGTGCGGAGACACTTTTGCTAAAATCGTAATAACTCTGGAACGCAAAGAGATAATCTCAACAAACTTCACATAGTCATGTATAAGGTCATTTTGTGGTCACACCAAAAAAACTGGGCCAGTTGACCACTTGGTGGCGCTATATTGTGAAAAAAACACTAAATCACCTGTACAGGGTCACATGTTTATCTGATTGACCTGAAACTTGTCATGCACGGTCTTTGACCAAGGGTCCCTGATGGTCTATGAGGACATTGGTGTATCTCAAAAAACATGGCCGTCATCGGCCAATGAACTTTGAGCATCAATTAGACCAGCCTAACGAAGGTCGATCGGAACGAAACTCGATGGGTGTGTTTGACGCATGGCCATAGTGGTCTGTCAGAATTTTGAAAAAAATCGGACACTAGTTGGCGCTAACAAGTTTTTTGCGTCTCTACTCACGTGGTATTTCACGCATCCACAGAATATTGATATCATATGATAGATCTCCTCATACTGAACAACTTTGCCTCAAAAACCACTGCTGTCAATCAAATTGTTTGCGAAATATTGGAGATTTTTGAAATTTCAAATTTTTCGAACTCGTCATAGGCGGTCAATACGATTGGCTTGAAAATTCATACGCATCATCTAGGGACACTCAAGGCAAAAAGTTATTCAAAGAATTTTGATTAGTTAACCCGTTCAGCAGATATAATTTTTCATATATTTCAGATCTGGCCTATTGTGAATAAAAAGCCTATATATCTCGTCCACAAACAAGAAACTTCACCAAACTGTGTAAATGTTAAGAACAAGTCATTTTGAAGAAATGTGTCGGGTTTCATGTATTTCTGCTGCTCATAGGGCTCACAATAAATTATAAACACTCTCTATTTTAAAATCGTAGAAAAGCTGTAATACTACTTTTGTCCACAAGAGGCACCATCAGGCTAGAAAATCTTTTTATGTGGAGAACAAGTCAGATTGACATAGACTGACATAAACTGACAGAACAGTTCAGATGTTCAGTTCACAATATTAATATCATTTAATCTTCTCAGTCTGAACATCTTTGAAAGATGTCTATTCACACAGAGTAGAAACTTCACAGAACTGTGCTCATTAGGTAAACTAGTCAGATTGACAAAAAAGGTCATAACAGTTCAAATGATATGACGTGTAGTGTTAAACATATCCACATTACTATCATTTGATAGATCTTCCCATACTGAAATTTTTTTTAACATGTCTATATATCATTTACACAAACTAGAAACTTCATAAAGCTCTGTTTATGTGGAGAACAAGTCAGATTGACATAGACCGACATAACTGTTCATATGTTCAGTTCACAATGTCAATATCATTTGATCTTCTCATTCTGAACATCTTTGAAAGATGTCTATACATTGTTTACACAAAGTAGAAACTTCACAGAACTGTGCACATTAGGAGAACTAGTCAGATTGACCACAAACCGTCATGACAGCTCAGATGGTCCTGCTACGTTTGAACCCCGGTCATTGCTGCTAGCAGCTATATTTATTATTATTATTATTATTCTTCTGCCGTACTTCTTATCGTGCAGACCAAACCGTAAGGTATAGAGACTTGAAAGTTGGTCAGATGGTAGGTCTCAATTTGGGGAGAACGTATCAAAATATGGCGCAAATCGGGCAATAGGTGGCGCTACAGCGACTACAAACGCGTACACGCTCATAACTCGTAAACCGTTTGTCGTACACTCAAGTGTCTTATATCCCTGGAATCCTTGGCTCAAGACTTAAAAAATGTATATCTCCGATTTCATTTCCGCCTATAAAAATTTTCCGCCATTTTGAATTTTCTGAAAAAAAATTTTTTCGAACTCCTCATAGGCCGTTTGGCCAAATCACGCAAAATTTCCCACGCATCATCTAGAGACTCTCATGACCAAAAGTTGTCAAAGGAATTTTAATCGGTGATTCACGCTTGCAACAAGACAATAAAACGTTCGGATAAGGCGGAGACACTTTTGCTAGAATCGTAATAGCTCTGGAACGCAAAGAGATAATCTCACCAAACTTCAAATAGTCATGTATAAGCTCAATTTGTGGTCACAACAAAAAAACTGCGATGATTGACCACTTGGTGGCGCTATATTGCGAAAAAAACACTCAATCACCTGTACAGGGTCACATGTTTATCTGATTGACCTGAAACTTGTCATGCACGGTCTTTGACCAAGGGTCCCTGATGGTCTATGAGGACATTGGTGTATCTCAAAAAACATGGCCGTCATCGGCCAATGAACTTTGAGCATCAATTAGACCAGCTTAACGAAGGTCGATCGGAACGAAACTCGATGGGCGTGTTTGACTCATGGCCCTAGTGGTCTGTCAGAATTTTGAAGAAAATCGGACACTAGTTGGCGCTAACGAGTTTTTTGCGTCTCTACTCACGTGGTGTTTTACGCATCCACAAAATATTGATATCATCTGATAGATCTCCTCATACTGAACAACTTTGCCTCAAGAACCACTGCTGTCAATCAAATTGTTTGCGAAATATTGGAGATTTTCGAAATTTCAAATTTTTCGAACTCGTCATAGGCCGTCAATCTCACTGGCTTGAAAATTCACATGCATCATCTAGGGACACTCAAGGCAAAAAGTTGTCAAAGGATTTTCGATTAGTTAAACCGTTCAGCAGATACAATTTTTCATATATTTCTGATTTGGCCTATTGTGATTAAAATGTCTATATATCTTGTCCAAAAACAAGAAACTTCACAAAACTTTGTAAATGTTAAGAACAAGACATTATGAAGAAACTTGTGAGGTTTCATGTATTTCTGATGCTCGTACGGCTCACAATAAATTATAAACACTCTATATTTTAAAATCTTAGAAAAGCTGTGATACTACTTTTGTCCACAAGAGGCACCGTCAGGCTAGAAAATCTTTTCATGTGGAGAACAA
Organism: Rhodeus uyekii; assembly: GCA_037043235.1. NCBI lineage: Eukaryota > Metazoa > Chordata > Actinopteri > Cypriniformes > Acheilognathidae > Rhodeus > Rhodeus uyekii. Next base: position 24,043 of record JAWRVZ010001032.1, read on the forward strand.
GTCAGATTGACATAGACTGACATAACAGTTCAGATGATATGATGTGTGGTGTTAAACATATCCACACTATATTAATATCATTTGATAGATCTTCCTATAGTGAAAAAATGTGTAATATGATACGTCTATATATCGTTTACACAAACTAGAAACTTCATAAAGCTCTGTTTATGTGTAGAACAAGTCAGATTGACATAACAGTTCAGATGTTCAGTTCACAATATTAATATCATTTGATCTTCTCATTCTGAAAATCTTTGAAAGATGTCTAGTAGAAACTTCACAGAACTGTGCACATTAGGAGAACTAGTCAGATTGACCACAAACCGTCTTGACAGCTCAGATGGTCTTGCGACGTTTGAACCCCGGTCATTGCTGCTTGCAGCTATATTTATTAGGGGCCAAGCACCGAAGGTGCGGAGGCACCTATTGTTAACCGTATGTCCTAGAAACAAAATTCTTTTGTCCACTGATTCCTTGACTCAAGACGATTCGAATGCACCCTATGACGTCATTTTCCGTCATGAAAATTTTCCCGCCATTTTGAATTTTATGAAAAACCTACTTTTTCGAACTCCTCCTAGGCCGTTCGTCCGATTTTCACGAAAATTGAACCACATCATCTCCAGACAATGTGGACAAAACGATATATAAAGGAAGTTGATTCGTCAAACCGTTTACGAATAACTCGCGAAAGAATCCGAGGTAAAAGTCGCCAAAATGAAATTGAGGCTTTATCTCCGCAATGCATTAGCCTTTTCTGACCAAACTAGGTGTGTATTATGTCAATCATTGTCTGAGGCTACCTGCAGAGTTTTGGCGCTGTGCCCCCTAGTGGTCAGGAGTTATGAAAAACTGACTTTTTTTCTTATAACTTCTGAACGCTTTGTCTAAAAATCATGAAACTGCTGTCTTTAGATCCAGTGGGTCATGCCGAGTCCTGTGATACCAAATTTTCCCATATCGGCCATTTTGAGCGTCTGCCATTTCGATTTTTCTTATAAGATGCTATGTTTAACAAACACATGACTTTAGTGCTCTGTCAGCAATGGTTTACCCAATTGAAAGCAAACTTTGCATGTGTCAATGTCACCACACTCTCAATGTACCACATGAATTGACACTACAATTTGGTTAGAGCGCTGCCTGTTGGTTGAATGTGATAAACCATTAAATCGAATTGCTAAAGACTTTATTGTTGAATTTTCAGCCATTTAGACTTAAGTCATATTGAAATGTCTTTAGATTCTTACTGCCGTTGGTCTGATGATGACAGCCATGTCGGCATGACATTTAATGCCCTCCTTGCGCTTGGCCCCGTGATGGCTGCTAGCAGCTATATTTATTCTTCATCTTCTTCTTCCGCCATGAAAGTCTATGGCAGCCCATAGAACCGTATGCGGGAAAATGATGAAAGTTGGCACACTCATTAAAGACAGTCCAATCATTGACCATAACAAATTTGAAGTCTCTAACTCAATATCTCTAGCGCCACCAACTGTCCAAAGTTGAACTAACGTTTATGCTAATAACTTTTGAACCGTATGACCTAGAAACAAAATTCTTATGTCCACTGATTCCTTGGCTCAAGACGATTCGATTGCACCCTATGACGTCATTTTCCGTCATGAAATTTTTCCCGCCATTTTGAATTTTATGAAAAACCTACTTTTTCGAACTCCTCCTAGACCGTTTTTCCGATTTCAACGAAAATTGAACCACATCATCTCCAGACCATGTGGACAAAAAGTTATCCAAAGAAAGTTGATATGTCAAACCGTTTACGAATAACTCGCGAAAGAATCCGACGTAATGGTCGCAAAAATGAAATTGAGGCTTTATCTCCGCAACGCATTAGCGTTTTCTGACCAAACTAGGTGTGTGTTATGTCAATCATGGTCTGAGGCTACCTGCAGAGTTTTGGCGCTGTGCCCCCTAGTGGTCAGGAGATATGAAAAAGTTAAATATTTGCTTATAACTTCTGAACGCTTTGGCCAAAAATAATAAAACTGGTCTCTTTAGATTCAGTGCATCATGCCGAGTCGTGCGATACCAAATTTTCCCATATCGGCCATTTTGAGCGTCGGCCATTTTGAATATTGTCATAAATTGCTACATTTAACAAAGATATTGGCGTATCGTTACGAAACTCAATATGTGTCTTCGGCACCTAACCTTGATACGACTCAAAAAGTTTCGAGGCAGCAACCCCTTGTGGTCAAAAATTATAACCAAATTTACAAATATGGTAATAACTTTTGAGTGCGTTAACCTATGGTAAAACAAATTATCTTTATACGTTCCTTGGGTCAAACCAAGAACACAGATACCAAATTTGTCATAGTCGGCCAAACTTCTTGTCCACCATGTTGTTTTTCTTTAAAAACCTACTTTTTCGAACTCCTCCCAGACCGTTTGTCCAATTTTCACCAAAATTAAACCACATCATCTCCAGACCATCATGACAAAAAGTTATCCAAAGAAAGTTGATATGTCAAACCGTTTACGAATAACTCGCGAAAGAATCCGACGTAATGGTCGCAAAAATGAAATTGAGGCTTTATCTCCGCAACGCATTAGTGTTTTCTGACCAAACTAGGTGTGTGTTATGTCAATCATGGTCTGAGGCTACCTGCAGAGTTTTGGCGCTCTTCCCCCTAGTGGTCAGGAGATATAAAAAAACTGACATTTTTGATTATAACTCCTGAACGCTTTGTCTAAAAATCATGAAACTGCTGTCTTTAGATCCAGTGGGTCATGCCGAGTCCTGTGATACCAAATTTTCCCATATCGGCCATTTTGAGCGTCTGCCATTTCGATTTTTCTTATAAGATGCTATGTTTAACAAACACATGACTTTAGTGCTCTGTCAGCAATGGTTTACCCAATTGAAAGCAAACTTTGCATGTGTCAATGTCACCACACTCTCAATATACCACATGAATTGACACTACAATTTGGTTACAGCGCTGCCTGTTGGTTGAATGTGATAAACCATTAAATCGAATTACTAAAGACCGTATTGTTGATTTTTCAGCCATTTAGACTTAAGTCATATTGAAATGTCTTTAGATTCCTACTGCCGTTGGTCTGATGATGCCAGCCATGTCGGCATGACATTTAATGCCCTCCTTGCGCTTGGCCCCGTGATGGCTGCTAGCAGCTATATTTAGGGGCCAAGCACCGAAGGTGCGAAGGCACCTATTGTTTCTGTTCCGGTTCTTATTATTATTCTTCATCTTCTTCTTCCGCCATGAAAGTCTATGGCAGCCCATAGAACCGTATGCGGGAAAATGATGAAAGTTGGCACACTCATTAAAGACAGTCCAATCATTGACCATAACAAATTTGAAGTCTCTAACTCAATATCTCTAGCGCCACCAACTGTCCAAAGTTGAACTAACGTTTATGCTAATAACTTTTGAACCATATGACCTAGAAACAAAATTCTAATGTCCACTGATTCCTTGGCTCAAGACGATTCGATTGCACCCTATGACGTCATTTTCCGTCATGAAAATTTTCCCGCCATTTTGAATTTTATGAAAAACCTAATTTTTCGAACTCCTCCTAGGCCGTTTTTCCGATTTCAACGAAAATTGAACCACATCATCTCCAGACCATGTGGACAAAAAGTTATCCAAAGAAAGTTGATATGTCAAACAGTTTACGAATAACTCGCGAAAGAATCCGACGTAATGGTCGCAAAAATGAAATTGAGGCTTTATCTCCGCAACGCATTAGCGTTTTCTGACCAAACTAGGTGTGTGTTATGTCAATCATGATCTGAGGCTACCTGCAGAGTTTTGGCGCTGTGCCCCCTAGTGGTCAGGAGATATGAAAAAGTTAAATATTTGCTTATAACTTCTGAACGCTTTGGCCAAAAATAATAAAACTGGTCTCTTTAGATTCAGTGCATCATGCCGAGTCGGTCTTCGGCACCTAACCTTGATACGACTCAAAAAGTTTCGAGGCAGCACCCCCTTGTGGTCAAAAATTATAACCAAATTTACAAATATGCTAATAACTTTTGAGTGCGTTAACCTATGGTAAAACAAATTATCTTTATACGTTCCTTGGGTCAAACCGAGAACACAGATACCAAATTTGTCATAGTCGGCCAAACTTCTTGTCCACCATGTTGTTTTTCTTTAAAAACCTACTTTTTCGAACTCCTCCCAGACCGTTTGTCCAATTTTCACCAAAATTAAACCACATCATCTCCAGACCATCATGACAAAAAGTTATCCAAAGAAAGTTGATATGTCAAACCGTTTACGAATAACTCGCGAAAGAATCCGACGTAATGGTCGCAAAAATGAAATTGAGGCTTTATCTCCGCAACGCATTAGCGTTTTCTGACCAAACTAGGTGTGTGTTATGTCAATCATGGTCTGAGGCTACCTGCAGAGTTTTGGCGCTCTGCCCCCTAGTGGTCAGGAGATATTAAAAAACTGACATTTTTGATTATAACTCCTGAACGCTTTGTCTAAAAATCATGAAACTGCTGTCTTTAGATCCAGTGGGTCATGCCGAGTCCTGTGATACCAAATTTTCCCATATCGGCCATTTTGAGCGTCTGCCATTTCGATTTTTCTTATAAGATGCTATGTTTAACAAACACATGACTTTAGTGCTCTGTCAGCAATGGTTTACCCAATTGAAAGCAAACTTTGCATGTGTCAATGTCACCACACTCTCAATGTACCACATGAATTGACACTACAATTTGGTTACAGCGCTGCCTGTTGGTTGAATGTGATAAACCATTAAATCGAATTACTAAAGACCGTATTGTTGATTTTTCAGCCATTTAGACTTAAGTCATATTGAAATGTCTTTAGATTCTTACTGCCGTTGGTCTGATGATGCCAGCCATGTCGGCATGACATTTAATGCCCTCCTTGCGCTTGGCCCCGTGATGGCTGCTAGCAGCTATATTTATTATTCTTTTTCTTGTGCCATGGGAGTCTATGGCAGCCCATAGAACCGTAAACGGGAAAATGAAAAAAAGTTGGTACACTCATTAAGGACAGTCCAATCATTGACCATAGCAAAATTGAAGTCTCTAACTCAATCTCTATAGCGCCACCAACTGTCCAAAGTTGCACTCACGTTTACGTTAATAACTTTTGAACCGTATGTCCTAGAAACAAAATTCTTTTGTCAACTGATTCCTTGGCTCAAGACGATTCGATTGCACCATATGACGTCATTTTCCGTCATGAATATTTTCCCGCCATTTTGAATTTTATGAAAAACCTACTTTTTCGAACTCCTCCTAGGCCGTTTGTCCGATTTTCACGAAAATTGAACCACATCATCTCCAGACCATGGTGACAAAAAGTTATCCAAAGAAAGTTGAAATGTCAAACCGTTTATGAATAACTTACGAAAGAATCCGACGTAATGATCGCAAAAATGAACTTGAGGCTCTATCTCCACAACGCATTAGCGTTTTCTGACCAAACTCGGTGTGTGTTATGTCAATCATGGTCTGAGGCTACCTGCAGAGTTTTGGCGCTGTGCCCCCTAGTGGTCAGGAGATATGAAAAAGTGACATTTTTCCTTACAACTCCTGAACGCTTTGTCCAAAAATCATAAAACTGGTCTCATTAGATTCAGTGCATCATGCCGAGTCGTGCGATACCAAATTTTCCCATATCGGCCATTTAGAGCGTCGGCCATTTTGAATATTGTCATAAATTGCTATATTTAACAAATGGATTGGCGTATCGTTACGAAACTCAATATGTGTCTTCGGCACCTAACCTTAATACGGCACAAAAAGTTTGGGGGCAGCGCCACCTTGTGGTCAAAAGTTATAACCAAATTTACAAATATGCTAATAACTTTTGATGACGTTAACCTATTGTAAAACAAATGGTCTTAATGTGTTCATTGGGTCAAGCCGAGACCATAGATACCAAATATGTCATATTCGGCCAAACCTCCGATTTGCCATGTTATTTTTCTTTAAAAACCTACTTTTTCGAACTCCTCCCAGACCGTTTGTCCAATTTTCACCAAAATTGAACCACATCATCTCCAGACCATCATGACAAAAAGTTATCCAAAGAAAGTTGATATGTCAAACCGTTTACGAATAACTCGCGAAAGAATCCAACGTAATGGTCGCAAAAATGAAATTGAGACTTTATCTCCGCAACGCATTAGCGTTTTCTGACCAAACTAGGTGTGTATTATGTCAATCATGGTCTGAGGCTACCTGCAGAGTTTTGGTGCTCTGCCCCCTAGTGGTCAGGAGATATTAAAAAACTGACTTTTTTGATTATAACTCCTGAACCCTTTGGCCAAAAATCATGAAACTGGTCTCTTTAGATCCAGTGGGTCATGCCGAGTCCTGTGATACCAAATTTTCCCATATCGGCCATTTTGAGCGTCTGCCATTTCGATTTTTCTTATAAGATTCTATGTTTAACAAACACATGACTTTAGTTGTCTGTCAGCAACGGTTTACCCAATTGAAAGCAAACTTTGCATGTGTCAATGTCACCACACTCTCAATGTACCACATGAATTGACACTACAATGTGGTTACAGCGCTGCCTGTTGGTTGAATGTGATAAACCATTAAATCGAATTACTAAAGACCGTATTGTTGATTTTTCAGCCATTTAGACTTAAGTCATATTGAAATGTCTTTAGATTCTTACTGCCGTTGGTCTGATGATGCTATTAGGGGCCAAGCACCGAAGGTGCGGAGGCACCTATTGTTTTTGTTCCGGTTCTTATTATTATTATTATTATTATTCTTCTTCTGCCATTGAAGTCTATGACAGCCCATAGAACCGTAAGCGGGAAAATGAAAAAAAGTTGGCACACTCATAAAGGAGAGTCTAATCATTGACCATAGCAAAATTGAAGTCTCTAACTCAATCTCTCTACCGCCACCAACTGTCCAAAGTTGCACTCACGTTTACGTAAATAACTTTTGAACCGTATGTCCTAGAAACAAAATTCTTTTGTCCACTGATTCCTTGGCTCAAGACGATTCGATTGCACCCTATGACGTCATTTTCCGTCATGAAAATTTTCCCGCCATTTTGAATTTTATGAAAAACCTACTTTGTCGAACTCCTCCTAGGCCGTTCGTCCGATGTTCACGAAAATTGAACCACATCATCTCCTGACAATGTTGACAAAACGATATATAAACAAAGTTGATTCGTCAAACCGTTTACGAATAACTCGTGAAAGAATCTGAGGTAAAAGTCGCCAAAATGAAATTGAGGCTTTATCTCCCCAATGCATTAGCCTTTTCTGACCAAACTAGGTGTGTGTTATGTCAATCATGGTTTGAGGCTACCTGCAGAGTTTTGGCGCTCTGCCCCCTAGTGGTCAGGAGATATTAAAAAACTGACTTTTTTGCTTATAACTCCTGAACCCTTTGGCCAAAAATCATGAAACTGGTCTCTTTAGATCCAATGGGTCATGCCGAGTCCTGTGATACCAAATTTTCCCATATCGGCCATTTTGAGCGTCTGCCATTTCGATTTTTCTTATAAGATTCTATGTTTAACAAACACATGACTTTAGTGCTCTGTCAGCAATGGTTTACCCAATTGAAAGCAAACTTTGCATGTGTCAATGTCACCACACTCTCAATGTACCACATGAATTGACACTACAATTTGGTTACAGCGCTGCCTGCTGGTTGAATGTGATAAACCATTAAATCGAATTACTAAAGACCGTATTGTTGATTTTTCAGCCATTTAGACTTAAGTCATATTGAAATGTCTTTAGATTCTTACTGCCATTGGTCTGATGATGCCAGCCATGTCGGCATGACATTTAATGCCCTCCTTGCGCTTGGCCCCGTGATGGCTGCTAGCAGCTATTTAGGGGCCAAGCACCGAAGGTGCGGAGGCACCTATTGTTTTTGTTCCGGTTCTTATTATTAGGGGCCAAGCACCGAAGGTGCGGAGGCACCTATTGTTTTTGTTCCGGTTCTTATTAGGGGCCAAGCACCGAAGGTGCGGAGGCACCTATTGTTTTTGTTCCGGTTCTTATTATTATTAGGGGCCAAGCACCGAAGGTGCGGAGGCACCTATTGTTTTTGTTCCGGTTCTTATTAGGGGCCAAGCACCGAAGGTGCGGAGGCACCTATTGTTTTTGTTCCGGTTCTTTATTATTATTCTTCTTCTTCTTCCGTCATTGAAGTCTATGACAGCCCATAGAACCGTAAGCGGGAAAATGAAAAAAAGTTGGCACACTCATAAAGGACAGTCCAATCATTGACCATAGCAAAATTGAAGTCTCTAACTCAATCTCTATAGCGCCACCAACTGTCCAAAGTTGCACTCACGTTTACGTAAATAACTTTTGAACCGTATGTCCTAGAAACAAAATTCTTTTGTCCACTGATTCCTTGGCTCAAGACGATTCGATTGCACCCTATGACGTCATTTTCCGTCATGAATATTTTCCCGCCATTTTGAATTTTATGAAAAACCTACTTTTTCGAACTCCTCCTAGGCCGTTTGTCCGATTTTCACGAAAATTGAACCACATCATCTCCAGACCATGGTGACAAAAAGTTATCCAAAGAAAGTTGAAATGTCAAACCGTTTATGAATAACTCACGAAATAATCCGACGTAATGATCGCAAAAATGAACTTGAGGCTCTATCTCCACAACGCATTAGCGTTTTCTGACCAAACTCGGTGTGTGTTATGTCAATCATGGTCTGAGGCTACCTGCAGAGTTTTGGCGCTGTGCCCCCTAGTGGTCAGGAGATATGAAAAAGTGACATTTTTCCTTACAACTCCTGAACGCTTTGTCTAAAAATCATAAAACTGGTCTCGTTAGATTCAGTGCATCATGCCGAGTCGTGCGATACTAAATTTTCCCATATCGGCCATTTAGAGCGTCGGCCATTTTGAATATTGTCATAAATTGCTATATTTAACAAATGGATTGGCGTATCGTTACGAAACTCAATATGTGTCTTCGGCACCTAACCTTGATACGGCACAAAAAGTTTGGGGGCAGCGCCACCTTGTGGTCAAAAGTTATAACCAAATTTACAAATATGCTAATAACTTTTGATGACGTTAACCTATTGTAAAACAAATGGTCTTAATGTGTTCATTGGGTCAAGCCGAGACCATAGATACCAAATATGTCATATTCGGCCAAACCTCCGATTTGCCATGTTATTTTTCTATAAAAACCTACTTTTTCGAACTCCTCCCAAACCGTTTGCTCAATTTTCACCAAAATTGAATCACATCATCTTCAGACCCTGTTGACAAAAAGTTATAGAAATGAAGTTGATTCGCCAAACTGTTTTCGATAAAATTGCAATCGAATTTGACCAAATGGCCACCAAATAAAGCGAGGCGTATATCTCTGCAACGCATTAGCATTTTCTGACCAAACTTTCTGTGTGCCATGTCAATCATGATCTGAGGCTACTTGCCGAGTTTTAGCGCAGTGCAATCTAGTGGTCCGGAGATATAAACAAAGTGGTGCTTTTGCTTACAGCTTTTTTGCTTCTCACTTAAGACAATAAAACTCGAAATGTCAACTACAGCCACTAAATGTCAGCAGAACATTACTCAACATGTCATTTGCCCTTTTCACATTGATGAAAATGATACATTAAGGAAAATTAGTCAATTAAACATTTAGTTTTATTCAAAAGTTCTGTTGTTGTTTTTACTATAACTATAAAAATAAACCTCTTCATAATGAATAAAAATAATTATACTTCTTATAATATATCAATAAGTTGCTGTTTTCTTTTCAAGAACTGTTTACATGAATTAAAACAGACTAATGAAGAAAATACTGATATGTTTATTATTGTAAATCAAATCATACAATGATTAATTTGACTTTAACTACATTGGATCTACAGGGTTTATTTTCCCCATTTTAAAAATGCACATAGTAAGTAGACTGTCAGTGTATGCTTAAAGTGAAATTATTTGATACAATTACATTTTAGAGACAAAGGGTTTTCTCTCCAGCCAAGATGAAGTGCTTTGATGTCAAAATGACTATAATGCTGTATTTCAGCAATGCTTTACCCAATTGACACCAAACTTTGCATGTGTCATTGTCATCTCTCTCTGGACATACCACATGAATTGACACATCAATTTGGTTAGAGCGCTGCTTGTTGGTCAAACGTGATAAACCATTAAATCGAATTGCTAAAGACCGTATTGATGATTTTTCAGCCATTTAGACTGAAGTCATATTGAAACGTCTTTAGATGTTTACTGCTGTTGGTCGGATGCTGCCAGCCATATCGGCATGACATTTAATGCCCTCTTTGCGCTTGGCCCCGTGATGGCTGCTAGCAGCTATATTTATTATTATTATTCTTTTTCTTCTGCCATTGAAGTCTATGACAGCCCATAGAACCGTAAGCGGGAAAATGAAAAAAAGTTGGCACACTCATAAAGGACAGTCCAATCATTGACCATAGCAAAATTGAAGTCTCTAACTCAATCTCTAAAGCGCCACCAACTGTCCAAAGTTGCACTCACGTTTACGTAAATAACTTTTGAACCGTATGTCCTAGAAACAAAATTCTTTTGTCCACTGATTCCTTGGCTCAAGACGATTCGATTGCACCCTATGACGTCATTTTCCGTCATGAAAATTTTCCCGCCATTTTGAATTTTTTGAAAAACCTACTTTTTCGAACTCCTCCTAGGCCGTTGGTCCGATTTTCACGAAAATTGAACCACATCATCTCCAGACAATGTGGACAAAACGATATATAAAGAAAGTCGATTCGTCAAACCGTTTACGAATAACTCGCGAAAGAATCCGAGGTAAAAGTTGCCAAAATGAAATTGAGGCTTTATCTCCGCAATGCATTAACCTTTTCTGACCAAACTAGGTGTGTGTTATGTCAATCATGGTCTGAGGCAACCTGCAGAGTTTTGGCGCTGTGCCCCCTAGTGGTCAGGAGATATGAAAAAGTTAAATATTTGCTTATAACTTCTGAATGCTTTGGCCAAAAATAATAAAACTGGTCTCTTTAGATTCAGTGCATCATGCCGAGTCGTGCGATACCAAATTTTCCCATATCGGCCATTTTGAGCGTCGGCCATTTTGAATATTGTCATAAATTGCTATATTTAACAAAGATATTGGCGTATTGTTACGAAACTCAATATGTGTCTTCGGCACCTAACCTTGATACGACTCAAAAAGTTTCGAGGCAGGACCCCCTTGTGGTCAAAAATTATAACCAAATTTACAAATATGCTAATAACTTTTGAGTGCGTTAACCTATGGTAAAACAAATTATCTTTATACGTTCCTTGGGTCAAACCGAGAACACCGATACCTAATTTGTCATAGTCGGCCAAACTTCTTGTCCACCATGTTGTTTTTCTTTAAAAACCTACTTTTTCGAACTCCTCCCAGACCGTTTGTCCAATTTTCACCAAAATTAAACCACATCATCTCCAGACCATCGTGACAAAAAGATATCCAAAGAAAGTTGATATGTCAAACCGTTTACGAATAACTCGCGAAAGAATCCGACGTAATGGTCGCAAAAATTAAATTGAGGCTTTATCTCCGCAACGCATTAGCGTTTTCTGACCAAACTAGGTGTGTGTTATGTCAATCATGGTCTGAGGCCACCTGCAGAGTTTTGGCGCTCTGCCCCCTAGTGGTCAGGAGATATTTAAAAAATGACATTTTTGATTATAACTCCTGAACGCTTTGTCTAAAAATCATGAAACTGCTGTCTTTAGATCCAGTGGGTCATGCCGAGTCCTGTGATACCAAATTTTTCCATATCGGCCATTTTGAGCGTCTGCCATTTCGATTTTTCTTATAAGGTGCTATGTTTAACAAACACATGACTTTAGTGCTCTGTCAGCAATGGTTTACCCAATTGAAAGCAAACTTTGCATGTGTCAATGTCACCACACTCTCAATGTACCACATGAATTGACACTACAATTTGGTTACAGCGCTGCCTGTTGGTTGAATGTGATAAACCATTAAATCGAATTACTAAAGACCGTATTGTTGATTTTTCAGCCATTTAGACTTAAGTCATATTGAAATGTCTTTAGATTCTTACTGCTGTTGGTCTGATGATGCCAGCCATGTCGGCATGACATTTAATGCCCTCCTTGCGCTTGGCCCCGTGATGGCTGCTAGCAGCTATATTTATTATTCTTTTTCTTGTGCCATGGGAGTCTATGACAGCCCATAGAACCGTAAACGGGAAAATGAAAAAAAGTTGGCACACTCATAAAGGACAGTCCAATCATTGACCATAGCAAAATTGAAGTCTCTAACTCAATCTCTATAGCGCCACCAACTGTCCAAAGTTGCACTCACGTTTACGTAAATAACTTTTGAACCGTATGTCCTAGAAACAAAATTCTTATGTCCACTGATTCCTTGGCTCAAGACGATTCGATTGCACCCTATGACGTCATTTTCCGTCATGAATATTTTCCCGCCATTTTGAATTTTATGAAAAACCTACTTTTTCGAACTCCTCCTAGGCCGTTTGTCAGATTTTCACGAAAATTAAACCACATCATCTCCAGACCATCGTGACAAAAAGTTATCCAAAGAAAGTTGAAATGTCAAACCGTTTACGAATAACTCACGAAAGAATCCGACGTAATGATCGCAAAAATGAACTTGAGGCTCTATCTCCACAACGCATTAGCGTTTTCTGACCAAACTCGGTGTGTGTTATGTCAATCATGGTCTGAGGCTACCTGCAGAGTTTTGGCGCTGTGCCCCCTAGTGGTCAGGAGATATGAAAAAGTGAAATTTTTCCTTACAACTCCTGAACGCTTTGTCCAAAAATCATAAAACTGGTCTCTTTAGATTCAGTGTATCATGCCGAGTCGTGCGATACTAAATTTTCCCATTTCGGCCATTTAGAGCGTCGGCCATTTTGAATATTGTCATAAATTGCTATATTTAACAAATGGATTGGCGTATCGTTACGAAACTCAATAAGTGTCTTCGGCACCTAACCTTGATACGGCACAAAAAGTTTGGGGGCAGCGCCACCTTGTGGTCAAAAGTTATAACCAAATTTACAAATATGCTAATAACTTTTGATGACGTTAACCTATTGTAAAACAAATGGTCTTAATGTGTTCATTGGGTCAAGCCGAGACCATAGATACCAAATATGTCATATTCAGCCAAACCTCCGATTTGCCATGTTATTTTTCTATAAAAACCTACTTTTTCGAACTCCTCCCAGACCGTTTGTCCAATTTTCACCAAAATTAAACCACATCATCTCCAGACCATCATGACAAAACGGTATATAAACAAAGATGATTCGCCAAACCGTTTACGAATAACTCGCGAAAGAATTCGACACAGTGGCCATAGAATTGAAAGCGAGGCTATATCTACGTAACTCATTAGCGTATTCTGACCAAAATAGGTGTGTGTTATGTCAATCATGGTGTGAGGCTACCTGCAGAGTTTTGGCGCTCTGCCCCCTAGTGGTCAGGAGATATTAAAAATCTGACATTTTTGATTATATCTCCTGAACCCTTTGGCCAAAAATCATGAAACTGGTCTCTTTAGATCCAGTGGGTCATGCCGAGTCCTGTGATACCAAATTTTCCCATATCGGCCATTTTGAGCTTCTGCCATTTCGATTTTTCTTATAAGATGCTATGTTTAACAAACACATGACTTTAGTGCTCTGTCAGCAATGGTTTACCCAATTGAAAGCAAACTTTGCATGTGTCAATGTCACCACACTCTCAATGTACCACATGAATTGACACTACAATTTGGTTACAGCGCTGCCTGTTGGTTGAATGTGATAAACCATTAAATCGAAATACTAAAGACCGTATTGTTGATTTTTCAGCCATTTCGACTTAAGTCATATTGAAATGTCTTTAGATTCTTACTGCTGTTGGTCTGATGATGCCAGCCATGTCGGCATGACATTTAATGCCCTCCTTGCGCTTGGCCCCGTGATGGCTGCTAGCAGCTATATTTGTATTTAGAATTGTATTTATTTATTTATATAAAAGAGGTACATTGAAGTCATTGACTGTGTGAATTGTATTTTAAATGTATTATTAAAAATAAAATTTAAAAATACACTTTAGCATCATGTTTATGTATACATTGATGTTTCACAGGACTATGCACAGTACAAGCTCTCATAAGCATGTGTGGTGGTGCAGTGTGATCGTAACTGCCTGGATGCATAGATGATGATGTGCCCATCTCAGTACCGGCTAATCAGTACAGTGCTTTACTACCTGCAGCATATCCATGCCTGGATACTTCCAAAATCAATGACAGGCCAAATCCAGCAGGAATGGGGGAGAGGAGAAGAGAGGAAATGGTATTTTCTCAAAGCATTCTGCTGCAGACCAGCAGACTTTCATTTGCACACCTGAAACAGACATTCATTTTAAGACCTCTGATATTCAAAGCATGCACTTACACTTAATCTCAATTTACATCTCTCCCTGCTTAGCATATCTGCACATCAGGCAGATAACATTAATCAGATTCAAGATTAGAGTCAAATGTGCAATTAAAGCGGCATTTGTGTCAGAATTACTGGCTGTGTCTGAAAGCTGAAATATGGAGATCAATACATGATATATTACAATATACATCAATACACATTGAAATTCAGTGTTTGCGTAATATCTTTTTTTTCTACAATGCTTTTACCTGGTAGCTTTCTCTAAACAGCATAGATGCACAAGTATGTATGTGGTTCTTTAAAAGAATGTAAACTAAGCTATGTCTAACATTGTGTTTCCCAAAAGCTTTGTTAGCCAATTATGTTCACAAGTTCTGTCATTAACAACATAGTTGATCAATTCTCCTCTTGCCTAATCCATTGTTCAAATGATCATTCACAAACAGCATCACAAATATGTGTGTTTGGAACCTCAGCTCTCTTTCTATTATGACATGTTTATAACATGCTTTTGGGTTCCTTAAGCAAGCTCACATGCAGTACATTCTATATATTTCCTTCCATTTAAAAAAAAAAAACTATTTCAATCTGTGGGCTTTAATCTGGAAATGTCATCAATCAGTGTCGCTTTTGAAGAATGAAAATCTCGGGTTACGTATGTAACATTAGCTCCCTGAGGGGGAACAAGATACTGTGTCGAAAATGCTAGGGGAATGCCTTGGCATGTATTCTCATGAAGCACTGTGAAATCGATCGCGGGATGATCATCGCGGGGCGGTGACGTCATGATCCAAGATCATAAAAGGGCACCGGAAACCGGAAGCGGCAGCGCAGAGAGTGTCTGACGCAAGTTTGGTGTCGCAAGGAGCTGAGGCAAACGATGCAGCGTCTTGTTCCCCCTCAGGGAACTAAGGTTACATACGTAACCCAAGACATTCCCTTTCATGGGAACTCGAGGTGCGTCGAAAACGCTAGGGGAACGATATGACAACGCCACCTCAGTGATGCCGGCTGCAGGTGTGTCACAGCTCACTACGAGAGCACCCTCGTCCCCACAGCGGAGAAGAGGTCAAGCTGGTAGAACCTCTGGAATATGTGCGGGGAGGACCAGCCCACCGCAGTACAAACACAAGCAAGGGAGACCCCTTCAAGAAAGCCATAGAGGCAGCCACGCTCCTAGTGGGGTGGGCACGGACCCTCACAGAGAAGGAAATCCATCTGACTCGTGAGCCATATACATAAGCTCAGCGATCTCTCTGCTCAAAGTAGTTTAGATGCCGGGACCCACTCGAGGGTCCCAGCAGAAGAACAGCTGGTCAGAACTACGTCACAGTGAGACGCAGTGGACATAAGGGTCCAGTGTTCACACTGGAATGATCTTTTTCTTGAATCCTGGCCATGATCACCAAGGGGGGAGAGGACAGAAGCCTCAAGCCATGAAGGAAACAAGTACCGAGCACGAGCCACCTGGAGGTACGTGGTAAGCAAGGTAGCCATGTAAACCTTTCGGGTGGGAGGAGAGAACCCTGTAGTCCCACAGGAAACAGCACGACTTAGGGGTGTACAGTTTCCTCATGGTGGGGGCTCTGGAGAGGAGAGTGGTCTCAGCAACCTCAGTTGTTGAGGTTCTCCAAAAGTTCTCCAATTTTCCCTGGGCCTCCGCTCCTGCCTCGACAGGATGCCTACTCCGATATGATAGGTGACTACTGGCCTCGAGAGGCTGTGTATGAGGGAGTGACCCCTCAGGACAAAACCCAAACCGTAAAGGTGCATCTGTCGATAGCATACGCATCGACAAAGAGCATCAGTTACAGGTCCTAGATACTAGAACCTGCAAGAAACTTTGAGTGACTCCCCAAAGCAACGCGACTCGGAGGTGGCAGTTGAGGAGGATCGACAATGTGAGGTCAGACACACTTGGTGTCAGGACCTCTGCTTATAGCCTTCTTCAGAAATCAGAATCAGAAAATCAGAAATCAGAAAAAGCTTTGGATTGGTCTGCAGATCTGGCAGACAGACAGTATAAACAGCATAAGCGTGACGCGTCAGAATATTTCCTTCACACTAGAATATGGAAAAATAACCGAGGTTACGATAGTAAACAGAGACGTTTTCCAACCGATCACTACATTAGAAAACCTAATTCGCTGCTTTACTTCTACTTCCGGTCACCGTCAATGAGATTATATATCGTTTTTTCCCGCATATAATCAATGGCTTTTGCACCTTCATATAGTTTGCGGGTGTGATATGTAAAATGTATAAAAATGTGATGTATAAACATAAAAGGTGTGATATAGCCCGCAGGACTGGTGGTTTTTCCCCCCGTTTTTGGAAGACATTCCTAATGTCAAAACTTTTGCATCAATGTACCTTTCAATTTTTTGAACAACATGCATGTGTGAACAAACATTTTCAAGAATAAAATGCGTGACCAAAGATCAATTTGAGAACAAATTTGTCCGATGATAATTTCAGGTCACCGTTGATTTTAGGGACATCAAATCTAGAGCCAGAATGTCTGCTCTTTTGGCATCCAGGAAACAGTTTCACCATTCCCACTAATGCAGGTGTCCATGTGTAGTGTATCAGTGTGTTATTAAGTAATAACTGAATAAAATAATATTAAATAATTAAAAACAACATCCATGATTTGATTCTTTTTTATTTGGACCTCGAGTGTGTAGTCGGCCCCCGAACTGCTGTTTCACAGTTAATGCGGCCCTTGGGCTGAAAAGTTTGGTGACCCCTGCGGTACAGTAATACCACTTTTTACACAATGTTTCACCACATAAATAATTATTGGGATAAGTGGTATTGTGTTCCTACGTTATCAGTTCTTGCCGGTTTTTATTGGAGAATAACACACTGCTGGACAGCATGATTGACCAAAATCATGCTCAGAATCATGCATTCCACAGAGTATTGTAATCTTATGATTTTATCACACACTACAGAATACTTTGTTTATATATATTACAATATGTATTATATATATATATATATATATACATGCCCTCTTCAAACTTTAAATCTGCAAAATTGAAGAATTGCATTAAAGTTTGAATTATTTTAATTTAGCTAAAAGGGTACATTGTGGGTACATCTTCTTTTGCTGACATGTCTTCATTCTCATGCGTGAATGGAAGTCAGTGGAATGAAAAGAGTAGTGTGACTGACCCTAAACTGTACACCAGTCACATTCTGCATGTTAATGTGATTTGAAAATGAATGGCTCTTTGTTGTTTATGTAAATGTGCTATAATAATCAGACATTAATTACATTCTTGAATCGATTAATTAAGAGAAGTTACTCCACCACATGAAAGAGAGTCTTGTATTGTTTTTCTGAATTGTTTCAAAAGATGGACTAGGTTTTCAAGAAGCAGTCGTGACTATCTATTTCTCCAACGATGCATCATGCAATGATGGTTAAGCAGTGTGTTGCTTAGTTCTAAGGTAATGAAATCTCTTTGTAGCAGATCTGAAACCAGTTTCCTTTGCAGCTTTTTTTTCTGGGGGATATTTTACATTTCTTTTTTGCTGTCTGTTAAATCTTTGACATTGAGTTTTCAGCTGTAGAAATTGTAATTGACAACTCCAGATTCTATTCAGAGCTGTTCCTGTCCTGGGACTCAAAATTATTAATTTCTACGACAGCACTCATAACTGCAAATGTATCCATCCAACAAAGTACTTTGTTGTTGACAGCAAAATTACTTTATTAATTCACGTCTATATCCTCTAGTGAAATATTGAAGCACACCAGGTAACAGCTCTAAAATAATGACACATCAAACAGAAATATATAAGCAACTGACTGGTGAAGCAGATGCCTTTTGTTTTTTGTTTTATTTGTTGACTTCAAATGACACTGAGGAAAAATGTGAACATTCATAAAACTTTAAATTATTTACAGACAATATGACATGGAATGGAAATACATAATTATTTGTTTTTAATTAATTAGAATAGATGCATGCCTACGTTTTATATTAAATGTATGAAGCACAGTATACCTATTTTTTATGTTTTTTATTTTATTTGGCATTTTATCCCACTATTTTATGAAATTACAATGTAACCACTTTCAAGAAGTGATTTCTATAAAAAAAAAAAAAATGTCCATTGTATTTTAATTTGTTATAATTTTGCTTAAGCTAAACTATCAGTTTGTCAGCAAAAATGCCAGTCTAACAATAGTTTGAAAGGGTGTTTTCCCTTGGGATTTTCCTTTCTCACATACAGGGAGACTGCAGTGGGGAATGTATCAAGGAGAATTTAGCAGCAAGGACAAAGAACACGTCCGTTAATTAAGTTCCTTTCCCGGGAGTGGCAGCACACTAATCTGCTCTAATTGCTTTCCAGTTTTGGTTCTACTGACAATGCGCTCGCTGTCAATGGAGCTGGACTCGCAGGGTCCAAAAGTCACTAGTGGCAATGCGACGGTTTATGCATTCTTCTAATTTAATACAAATTTGCTTATATGATTACGAAAGTCAATGTACAGAAACAAACCCTTTTTTATTCCCTCTTTATTTCCATATAAAAATGGGAACAAAAGCCATTTTGGGCTTCCCCAGATTAAACATGACCTAAAACATGATTATTAGATTCACGTTGTACAGTGTGATTTGTAATGATCATTTAGGATTGCCTGTAGGAGGAATAAGACGGCTCTAGATTCAGAATCAGCTTCTTAACCATACATCTGCATCAGAATATTAAATAGATCTTCAGATCATCATGAAAGGTCAGTTTCTTAATTAGCACTGCACTTGTGATGAAATTCATGATGCAGTTGTTTCAAGTTCTTCCCAGTTTCCCTGAGAGAGTATGTAGGAGGCAGACCTCCTGCCTCATATGTATTATTAAAAGCACATATAGTGGACATTTAATTCTCCCTGTTGATCCCTTATAGTGTTACTATATATATATATTTTTTTTCTGGAACATAGTTCACCCTCTCTCTGGATTACTTTGTGACTGAATCACAAAACAATCTTGATGAAATGTTCTGCAACTTTTGCTAAGCTAAGATTAGGATGGTGTATAGAAATAATATTTAAAATGTACTGAATGCGCACTTAGGAGTGTAACTCTTAGTGTCACATTATGATGAAGATGGGGAGGCAGAGAGGTGCAGCAGGTCTAAATGTAATATAAAAATTGATTCAATAACACAAATAAACTAAATGCCCATAAAATAGGTAACAGTGATAACAACCAACACAAGATGATAAACTCACTAAATGTACAAAAGATTATGAACTCAACATGACACAGGTGTGAACTAATCAGTGAAACGGTGAATCAGTGTAACAACAAACAAAAACAAGAAGAAACCACTGGAAGTAATAATAGCAAACTAAAAGTCCTTGAAAATGAAACCAACACACTAACATGACATTTATTAGTGTTATTATGTACTTGTACTTATGAAGTATTATTACAAAATAACTGCACTTACAGACAATATAATATTGGTTAAATAAAGCAAAATACCACTTAAGTGCACTTAAAAAAAATACACTTCCATTACTGTTTCTTAACAGTTTTAAAAGGTGGTCTTTGTAATAATGTAAAATAGAGTTTTTACTTTAAAGTAAAAAAAAAAAAAACTTTTAAGTTTTTAAAATGTAAAAATTTAAAACTTTTACAACTTTAAAAACTTTACTTTAAAGTAATTTGATGTGTTGACATACTAAAGCACATAAAATAATTATTTATAATTTATAATTGTTGTGTTATTTGATTTTATATTTGAAGTTAATATATTCATAGAAATTACAGTAAAGTATATATTGGTTTACCATAAAAGCCTGGAAGTACATTCAGGAGAAACTCTAACCATATTTCAAAGACAATAGAATTGTTAAATGACATATGCAGAGGTCCTTATATCCTACTTAAGTGGTCAAAAAACATAAACATTAACTGCAATGCAATATTTAATATAACATTAACATAATATTGCTTAATAATATATGTTATAATATAACATAATATAACATTAACATCAACATCAACATAATATTGCAGTTAACATACTATTAAGTGTCAGAAAAACTTTACTCTTGCACTGTCAGCAGAAGACCTTGAAAAAGAAAAATGGGTGCCTCTCTTAATGGAAATGAATATTGTTATGTTATTTCCATCAAGGGTTGCATCGATTGTTGTTCAAGATCTTGTATTTACAATGCAAGAGTCCATCACTCTGTAAAGTCTCCTCAAGCACATCACAAAGACTTTCAATGAATTTAATTTCTGGACTCGAGCCGATTCATTTGTGAAAATGATTCTTCATGATCACTCCCAACCATTCTTTCATATTTTGAGTCTGAAGAATCTTGACATTTTCATCCTGGAATATGGCCATGATGTGTCTTTCTACACGGTTGTTCAATAAATGAAAGTTAGCATTGGTTTAACATGTAACATGCTAAAAACATAACAATCACTGCATTAATGATTCAGTCGTAGATTCCTAAGCATTAAGCAAAAACGTTCATGTGCTTTGGAGCTTTCAAAGCTACCCTACTTTTAAAATGTTAGTAATGTTTTGAAGTATTTTCTCCGAGGTTTGGGGTATTAGGTGGTCCACAATGTTTCTGTCTCTGCTGCAGTTTGTTGTTACTGTGGTGTTCTTGGTGACTGCCAGATAGAGAGACAGAAAAACAACAGA